>OY757548.1:2244925-2252425 GCA_963584105.1 Alviniconcha strummeri
CTGTTGCTCACTTGTCCGCTAAAGCTTTCAGTTAATTAGAAATCCGCTGATGGTCAGACATACGTTAGAAACAGTGGGTAATGAGTAGACATATACTTAATTACAGTTGATTAACTCATCTCAGTTGACTCATTAAGGTAATGATATTGAATAAATCAAGAATCTCATTCTTGGCAGTGTGTTTGTCTGTCTGTCTCTTCGTGTGTGTGTGTGTGTGTGTGTGTGTGTGTGTGTGTGTGTGTGTGTGTGTGTGTGTGTGTGTGTGAGTGTGTGTGTGTGTGTGTGTGTGTTTGTGTGTGTGTGTGTGTGTGTGTGTGTATGTGTGTGTGTATGTGTGTGTGTGTGTGTGTGTGTGTGTGTGTGTGTGTGTGTGTGTGTGTGTGTGTGTCCAGCAGTGGGATGCTAAGGGGGTCGTATTCCTGCAGGTTGGACCCTGGCGGTGTCTGTCAGCTGCACAGTGGACGAAGCGAAGTGGACGTGGTTCTTGAACGACGACATCTACTACATGCTGTACGACGATGCCGTGTCTCTGGAGGAGGCCCGCTGTGTGTGCCACTCGCTGCCTGATGCCAGACTCGCCATCTTTGACCATCAGGTCAGCTTTGACGGCGTCGGCGACTTCCTGTCGCTGTACCATTCTGAGGGTCAGTTCTGGGTGGACGCTGAAAGGAATACGTCACGTAAGTATATGAGGTGTATATAGGCACTCGTTTGGATGGGGTGTGTGTGTGTGTGTGTGTGTGTGTGTGTGTGTGTGTGTGTGTGTGTGTGTGTGTGTGTGTGTGTGTGTGCGTGCGTGCGTGCGTGCGTGCGTGCGTGCGTGTGTGTGTGTGTGTGTGTGTGTGTGTGTGTGTGTGTGTGTGTGTGTGTGTGTGTGTGTGTGTGTGTGTGTGTGTGTGTGTGTGGAGGGATGTGGAAGGAAGCGTGTTTGCAATTATTATTTTTTATGAATAGAAAAACGAGAAGAAAAAGAGGACAAAAAGAACGAGAGAAAAAAAAAAGAGAATAAAAAGGGGGGGGGGGGGGGGAGAAGAGAAAACATCACAGATTTGCTCAGCTTTCCTCCGTTAATTCTGACGAATTGCACGGTCTAAATTGTGTTGCACTGCACCGTAGCGTAATAACTGAGTTGTCTGCCAGCGAAGGGTTTACGTTGCCGTGATTGCTGTTTACAGCGGAAGGCAACTACACGTGGACAAGTAGCTGCAATCTTCCCATCAACACCGGGCTATGGGACAGCGGGGAGCCGTCCACAGGAGACACTATGGTCACGATGGCCCTCGCTGGCGGAAGCTGGAAGTACGAAGGCATACAAGGCCCCTACGGGGGCTACAGGCCGCTGTGCCAGTCGGGTAAGTCTTCACTGAGTCACTGGCATGGCCATGGCATGCACGCAACCGTGCGGCGTCTGGGGGATTGGTCAGTTGCAGAGCACTAGACCGGGAATCCGGAGAAACAAGTCGTATGTGTGTGTGTGTGTGTGTGTGTGTGTGTGTGTGTGTGTGTGTGTGTGTGTGTGTGTGTGTGTGTGTGTGTGTGTGTGAAATTAATGTACTGACGCTCTGTCAGAGTGACCTGCCCCAGTGTGCAAGCCGATTGCGTTACAAGATGATACAGGGATGTGGAAAATGTCTTAGTCCATGTCGGATCAGTGGATTATGGAGAACACAAAAATACTGCATGCCCAGTACGTTAGGAGACCTTCGGCTCCTGTGTATTTCGATCCATTCTGTCGAAAATCTGATTCGACGAGCAAGGTACTTCATTGATTATGGATAGAAAAAGCTTTCATATTACGTATTAAAGGAGCAGCTATAGACACTATAAGGAAAACATATTAATATATATAAACATTAACAACAAGGACAACAACAAAAGACAAGCTTTGATATTACGTATCAGAGGAACAGCTGTAGCATAATGGTGCTCCTATTCGCATGAATGGTACTAAACACAAATCATTTTGCAAACTGTAAAGATTGAAGGATCCGCCTGCTAATTCTGTTCTCTCCAGGATCCCACTTTCTGCTTTGTTTTCTCGGACCAAGGGCAGAGTGTTTATCTACGGAATGTGATTCCCAAAATTCCATCGCAACCAGGCGGGCGTGTTAAGTCATCGGTTTTGAAATCAAAACACGCCGAATAATGTTCACACACACACACACACACACACACACACACACACACACACACACACACACACACACACACACACACACACACACGCACACACACACACACAGACAGTGATGTATCGTGAGTGTCAATGCTCCTCTCAACCAACACTCGTTTTTCTTTTTCAAAGTTGCTGTTGCTATCTTGTTCTTGGGGTACTTGTCGCTTTGTCCGTTCCTGCTAGTGTTGCTGTCCTTGTTTTTAGTTGCTGTTGATGATGCTGTAGTTGGTGATGTTGCTGCTGCTTCTGGTGCTGTTTTTGTGGTGTTGGTGAAGATTTTTTTTTTTTTTTTTTTTTGCCAAGCACATCGTTGTGGGGCTTTTATTCAGAAACATTCATCCATCGTTACAGTATTCCTCTCACTCACGCATTCACACGTCTTTGTATGATTTTTGTTCCTCACATGTACATCCCGCACTATAATTATTATAATTATAATTATAACAATTATTAAACATTTCGGAACCTGAGCTGATTTTCAAATATCATGGACAATGGAAGGAAGGCGTTAGTTTTTTGTTTTTTTGTACATACTTATACACATTTTCGCTATTAATATGACATGATTTATTAGTTTAGTTTTGACCTTCCCGTAGTTATGCTGTTTTATTCCGAACAAAACATCAACAACAGTTAAATGGGTCTGAATGTCAAAAGTAACTAGAATATATTGTTCAATGTAATTCCAAAATTTCTTAATAGTCAGACAGTCGAAAAAGAAGTGTTCAATGTAATCTACTACATCATTACAATATGAGCACATCTGATCATCTCTCACTTTCATCTTGCACAGTAACATGTTTGTGGGATAAATTTTATGCAGAATTTTCCACTGTAGAACCCGTAGCCTTGTTTCTTTCGTTACTAATGATGGTATTGACCAAATGTGTTCGTCTATTTCTAATCCAAACTTCCTGCTCCACAAGCCTTTTGCACACGGAACAGAGTCGTGCATAAACTTAGCGCCTTTCTAAAGTCTTTCGCTGTGTTTATTTTTCTGTTACAAAAAAGTGGCCGATCTGACAACTCAGCGTCTGCTGTATCACAAACATTATGACTGTGTACAAACGTTATGACTGTGTACAAACGTTATGACTGTGTACAAACATTATGACTGTGTACAAACATTATGTCTGTGTACAAACGTGTAAACAGCCGCTCTCACAACATTCTATTGAAGAATTCGGCTGGGAGAGTTCCCTATTTTGTTACATATGTTCTGAAATGTTATGAATCCACTAGGTCCCTTAATGTCTTTTACATACAATATTTTCCCAGTTATCCAATCCGTAAACATGAGTACATTTCCTTGATACTGAATGTGGCTGATGTTCCATAACAAAGCTGGCACAGGCACAGAAGGGTCGTGATAGTTCAAGTCTAGCCCCTTTTTTAACACAGCGCTCCAAAAGTGAGAGATAATCATCTGTAATCTTTTAAAAGCACGACTTTTCAGATTCGAAAAGGAACACAAGTATTTGCCTCCAAAGGGAGCAAAAATATTTTTAGGAACATGACTCCACTTATCGAGCGCCTGCGCTTGGAACAGCCGTCCAACCCATTGCAGCAAGAACGCTGCTTGCATCTTTTTTAAATCAATCATGTTGAGTCCACCATTTTCCAAAGCACCTCAAACAACAGTTCTCTTCACTTTCTCAAAGGCCTTGAGATTACAGTCTTTCTTACGCCACAAAAATCTAAATAATATTCTGTTTACCTGAGTGACAACAGGATCTGGGACTACCAATGCTTGCATGATATATACAAACTGTGAAATTAAAAATGTTTTTATAATGCAGACTTTGCCATCAATGTTGAGGTTTCTTTTTTCCCATGCATTAATTATTCTTTTAATGTTTTCCACCCTTCCCGTCCAGTTCTCTTCAACTTGAGAGGCATTCAAATTTCAAGTGCCTCTTGCATATAATGCTCATCTTTTAAAAACAACGTTAAATCGTCTGCAAATAGTGCAATTTTTATGATACTTTCCAAGAGGCCGTTTCTTGCTTTCCAATAATTTAATCCTTCTATGTTCTCACACTGTCGTATTTTATTGCAAGCAGTTCTACCGCAAGAACAAAGGCTAGTGGTGAAAAAGGGCAGCCCTGACGTATTCCAGCCACTACGGCAAAATATTCGGATAACCAACCGCAGTAGGCAACACAGCTTTTGGCGTCCGCCATAAGAACACTAACCCATTTCACAAAATCAGGTCCAAATCCAATTTTTTTGAACGTATGTATCATAAAATCCTTTGATATTCTATCAAAAGCTTGACAATAATCAATCGTAAGCAAAAGTCCTGGTTTCTGTCGTACATTCAGATGATCAGTAACATCATCGATCAGTCGCAGTAGCATCGACACTCTGCACCCCTTTATATAGCCAACTTGATCACCGCTGACAACATCATTTATGACGTCTCCTGAACGGAGAGCTAAGCATTTTACTAAAAGTTTATAATCACTGTTTGTTAGCGATATGGGTCGCCAGTTCTTTAGGTTATCTCTTGCTAAGTCTTTTCCTTTGTGTATCAAAGTAATAACAGCTTTTCTTTGTGATGAAGATAAATTCCCATTTTCAAACACAGAATTAAACGACAAGGTTAAAAGTTTACTAATGCGTGCCCAGAACATTTTCAAAAACTCGACTGTAATCCCATCACACCCCGGCGCTGAGCCGTTTTTCATTTGTTTTAATGCATATAAAAGTTCACTTTCCACCACCACCCCTTCACATTTATCTTTCTGTGCTGCAGAGTGGTGATGATGATGTGTTTTCGCTTGCTGACGCTACTGGTCTAGTTTGTCCGTTTTAATGTTTTTAGCGAGAACTTCTGTCAGTACCGTTGGTGATGAGTCCTAGCTAACCTCGAATGCATCGCATATGCATACAGATTTTGTGTGTGTGTGTGGGGGGGGGGGGGGGGGGGGGGAACACACACACACACAAAAAAACAACAACAACAACAACAAACTGGAATACATTTGACAATTGTTTAATATATATTACTTTTGTTATATTTTTGTTGTTGCTGTCGGTGTAGAGTCCACAGAATATAATGACGCCATTATCTGAGAGTAGGCCGGAATAAGATTCACAATTCAGTGGAGGCCTGGGGCCGTAACTATGAATCGGGACTCTGATAGGCCAGGTCTCCGTGACTTTGAGTTAGGCCAAGTTCCCATTCATGGACGCTGACAACAGTCGGGACAACAGGCACAGACTTCGCGCTGAGAACAAAGACACCAGCTCTTGCTGATTAATTTTTCAGGCGGGACAATCCCATCGATTCGTTGACTTTATTGCCACGTAGTTCCTACATCACGACGTGCAATGATCAGTGCAAATGCACATTAGGTAAACCGCAGGCCCACATTTTGAATGATTCGCCATGTTTTACTTCTGCAACATCCAAGCGATCTCGACGAGTTCATCAGTCGTAAGAACGCTAATTTATCGACATCTTCAGTGGGATATTCTTGGCGTTTACTGTATCGAGTAACTGTAGCATCGTCTGCTGTGTCTGCCATTTTGAACTTTTCAGAAAGGCGAATGGATGCTGTGAAGTCAGGTAGCCTACGCTGCGCAAATGAATTTAAGTAACACGAAAATAAGCCAAGTTAAAAAAATAAGACGTGAAACAAACTTGCTAGAGTAAGAATTAACCAACAGAGAAGCGTACCATCACATTATGCCTGCATCACTCGGCTTGCGCGCAGCTTTCTCTCCCCAAAGTAAAACAGTTTGAAACGGTCGACAACACACATCGGTAACGGGTGTATTTGTAGTATTGACTTGAAAAACGGAAGCTGTCGATACCACACAACACATGTGTGTGTTCCAGTATAAAATACGAATAATTCA
The DNA here is from genome assembly GCA_963584105.1 of Alviniconcha strummeri. Taxonomy (NCBI): domain Eukaryota; kingdom Metazoa; phylum Mollusca; class Gastropoda; family Provannidae; genus Alviniconcha; species Alviniconcha strummeri. The sequence goes on from OY757548.1 coordinate 2,250,969, forward strand.
AATATACGATCTTGACCTTTAAACACACGCACACACATAACACCCCCCCCACACATACACACACACGCACGCACGCACGCACGCACGCACACACGCACACACGCACGCACGCACGCACGCACGTACACACACAGGTATAAAAAGAGCGCGAATTTTACGTTTGGCAGAGTTGCTGCCAGTTGGGTTCCAAAAGGCAGAAGGACCCGTACACAACTGTCCCCCTCTGTCAGGACTTAGAATATTTCCAGACGGGTCTTAGACAGCGGTGCCAGGACCCTCTAAGACACAGAATATAGTTGGGCCTTTCAAAGCTTAAAATATTTCTCGACATTTTCGGACCTCTCAAGATTCAGAAAATATTCCAGTATCTCAAGACTTGGAATATTTTTGAGCAAGCGTTGTTAGACCTTGAAATGTGGCTCGATTTACTACCAAACAGGTAAATTTTGATTATTATTAATTTAGACACTATAGATGTACTCTGTTAACAACTGGGGTTTGTTTAGTACACGTTAGTGTAGCCGCATAGACAACCATAACTATAACCAGTCTCATATATTGTCAATGAAAAAGGACATGTGCACGTGTATGTTGTTTCATCCAGAGAATCTGTGACCTTTTATTCTCGAATACAAACAAGAAACTCATTGACTCGCATTCCTTTGTGTCCATACTTGTGCTGCTCGCCTTGTGGTTATATGTTTGTTTGCCATACTGACACATACGCTTACAGACATTCATAAGTTTACCACTCACAGGTGCACACAATCAAACATTCGTGAAGCTAACTCTCGGCGTTACATATTTATACTGATTGTTCCAGCGAGGGCGCCGTTCAACTACCTGCCAACCCCTCCCACCTTGACATGGGTCAGTCTAGGCGCCCTGGGTCACATGTTCGGTTTCTCTAATGAGGAGCGTTCCTTGGAAGACGCCAGAGCAGCGTGTGAACAGCAGGTGGGCAGTCATTGGTTCGCGCTGATGCTGATAATGATAATGACGATGTCGGCGATATCTTACTGTGACTGCAAATAATAATAATAATAATAATAATAAGAAGAAGAAGAAGAAGAAGAAGAAGAAGAAGAAGAAGAAGAAGAAGAAGAAGAAGAAGTAGTAGTAGTAGTAGTAGTAGTAGCAGTAGCAGTAGTAGTAGTAGTAGTTGGTTGTTTATTTGGTTAGCTTGCTAGGCCATTTGGTTGAATTGTTGAATTATTTTGTTTATTAAACTTTTTTTTTTTTTAACAGCCAGTCTATTTACATAATGCCACAGCCACCCTCTCCGTCACTTTCAGAAGGGCACGGTGTACCTGGCTACCTTGGACGCTCTCTACGATGAAGTGGCTGGGTACATCCTGGACAACCACGCCGACAGAACCTACTGGCTGGACGCTATCAACACCGCTTCTGCTGGTAATCGAAGAGAATGACTGGAATTTGCTCTGGTAGTCAAAGAG
>OY757548.1:2261526-2274026 GCA_963584105.1 Alviniconcha strummeri
ATCAACACACAAGAAAGTTAACTGGCACTCGAAATACGTAACACAAGTACAACAACAAAGACCTGAGTCGCCTGCGGTAACTGTCACTTGGCATGCATGTAATTACAATGTACATAAACTCCACCACAGGTACATCCTCAAAGATGGTTCATAAACTCCTCAGAGAATGTACCTCTGGTGGAGTTAGTGTGACGTGTTTACACACATGACAGGTGAGTCATGGTAGGCGACTCAGGTCATTGTTGTTGAACTCGTGTTACGTATTTCGAGCTGTAATGAACTCTCCTGTGTGTCGATACTGGTCGCCGTGGTCTACTGAAAAGAGCAGTGGCGGTTTGTGGGCTGGACGTGTCTACTCGTCTCATAGACCTCCAGCTTTGTCGAAAGTCTGCCTGGTGTCTGTCTCTTTTACCTCCTCTACCGCTGCCGTCCAACATCGACCTACAGCGCATGCACTTATCAAACTGCCGTAACGCAGTTAGGCCAATTTCCGGTCAGTAAAAGCTTGATGTGTGAACATAGCACACACACGCACACACACACGCGCGCGCGCGCGCGCACACACACACACACACACACACACACACACACACACACACACACAAACACACACACACGCACGCACGCACGCACGCACGCACGCACGCACGCACGCACGCACACACACCACACCACACCACACACATACTGCTTTTGTCAGCAAATGAGTACCAAAATGAAGGACACGTGCGTGCACATAAACCTGTAATCCCTCTCTCTCTCTGTCTCCTGGGGACACACACACACACACACACACACACACACACACACACACACACACACACACACACACACACACACACACACACACACACACACACACACACACACACACACACACACACACACACACACACACACACTCTCACGTATAAAGGGCGAAAACTGCGTTCGAAATCAACTACAATAAATTATATACACAGTTGTCTAGCTTGATGTGTCTCTGTGGTAGCTGAGACCGAGTTGCTGCTTATGTGTGTGTGTGTGTGTGTGTGTGTGTGTGTGTGTGTGTGTGTGTGTGTGTGTGTGTGTGTGTGTGTAATGATGTGTATGTTGTTGCTATATTTGTTGTTGTTTTTGTCCCCCCCCCCCCACCCACCCCTCTGCTGGCACGGTTCTTTTTTGTGTGTTGTTATTGTTTTCTTGTCGAAGTTGTTATGGTTGTTGTTGGTGGTGGTGCTCTTGTTACTTTCACCGTAGTTTGTGAATCTTATGTTTTTGTTTTTGTTTTTACAGCCTCGTTTTGTGTTGGCTATTTGCTGTGTATGTACCTGCACCATTTCACGTTGGGCCATTCAAAGAAATCTTTGCTGTGTTGTGAGTACGCAGCCTGTCGCTGTCATCAACAACAGTTATGCTGTTCAGAGTTCAAGAGCATGTCTGCCCTGGATGTACAAAGACATGGGAACGTTACGCCTCAGCTAACTACACCGCCCGGTATAACGCCAGTCCACGCTGGCAAAGTTATGGCGGAATCTTTTCACTTTCCTGTCGTCATTTGTCGTTTTGTTCACCTGGCACTTTCGCCGAGCGAAGAAAGTGAGTCGTTTTGTTACGAAGTGTAGTACGCTGACACGGTTGGACTGGTTGCTGAAGTTAAAATCCCATATCATCCAGCCGCATTTGTCGTTTACTTCCTCTATAGCAAGGACTGGCTGTTAGATAGGTCCAATTGACCTAACGCGACTACCCTTGACGATTAAAGGTTTTGAGTTCTCTCTCCCTCTCCCTCCCTCCCTCTATCTCTCTCTTTCATTCACCCACTCACTCACTCACTCACACACACACACACACGCACGCACGCACGCACGCACGCACGCACGCACGCACGCACGCACGCACGCACGCACGCACGCACGCACGCACGCACGCATGCACACACACACAGATTGTCTGCCCGCCCATCTGTCTATATATCTCAGTAACAGTGTGTGAAACAAAAGCATGGAACTGCAGTTAAAGTCCCTCCAGAAGGTGCTGCCGATACCTGTTTGCACCGGAAGAGCCAGAACACGATGGCACAGATACGCGGCTCACTTGAGGGCCCTGCTAATCGTCCGTAGACACCTCGTTACTATCAGGTTTCTGTTTCTAATTAGCATTCTTACAAGGTAAGATAATTAGCACGTGCAATGCAACGAGGGAGAGGTGACCTAATTAGTTACAGCAGCGAGAGTTGCCCTACTTCGGAGTATGGTACAAAGAATGGGTTGTGACAGGAGACATGAAAGGTGAATATTTGCTGAATCAGAGTATACCAGTGCAATTCGGTCGTCACCTAATGCGTTTCATCCCGTCTATTCTCTTATTACTGTATCACTTCTTCCAGCGTGTGTGTGTGTGTGTGTGTGTGTGTGTGTGCGTGCGTGCGTGCGTGCGTGCGTGCGTGCGTGCGTGCGTGCGTGCGTGCGTGTGTGTGTGTGTGTGAGTGCGTGTGCGTAGGTGTGTACATGTGTGTGTGTGTGTGTGTGTGTGGAGGGCGGAGAGGGGGGGGGGGGGGTGCGCGCGCGTGTGTCTCAGCCAGTGTTGTTGCAATTAAATATATTCAGTAGGCCCTACATGCATGCTATTTTTGTCTCACTCTCTATTAACTTTAACTTGAAGTTGTTTGGCTGTCAGACAATCAGCTTGCTGACTGGGGAATAAATGAGATGATGAGTTCTCGGCGTTTCCGTGGGTGGATCTCGGAAACAAATTAACGCTGTGTGCGCACCCACTGCTTTCTCAGATACGGCGCGTGTGCGTGTAGAGGCGTGTGCGCATTAAAAAAAATCCCCCAAAAATCAGTGTATATATATGCCAGTGCACCATTTTTTCTTTAGCTTAGAAAACGTTTCCCTGGCATTGCTATAACCGTCTGAAACACAAGCATTTCCAAATGAAATTAGCTTGTCTCACTCAGCCTAGTCCTTTAAATCAGCACTTTAAAACTCTTCCCAACATGATACAGAGTGGTGTGTGTGTGTGCATGCGTGTGTACGTGCGTGCGTGCGTGCTTGTGAGTGTGCGCGTGCATGCGTGCGTGCGTGCGTGCGTGCGTGCGTGTGTGTGTGTGTGTGTGTGTGTGTGTGTGTGTGTGTGTGTGTGTGTGTGTGTGTGTGTGTGTGTGTGTGTGTGTGTGTGTGTGTGTGTGAGTGTGTGTGCAACTTATTGTCTGCTTTATTCTGTTGTGCTTTTGTTGTAGTTGTTGCTGTTTTGATTTTTGCTTTCTTCTTTTCCTCTTCTTTGTCCTGAGATGATGAGTGATTGACAAAATGCTTAAGTCAAAGCAAATTATTTATGTATTATCTTCTTTTTTCTTTTTCTTTTTTCTTCTTCAACGTCTGCTTTCTGCTCATTTTTGTTTTGTTGTTTGCTAGTTTTATTTTTGTTGCTGATGTGATGTGTGATTAACAGCGCGGTTACGTCAAAACAACTTATCTCTCTGTTACCTCTTCTGCCGCAGTCCTTCGGCGTTTTTGTTGTACCCTCCTGTTGCGGATGATGATGTTTTTGGCGTTCTTTTAATTTCATTTGTTTTCTTCTCTTTCTTTCTTTCTTTCTTTCTTTCTTTCTTTCTTTCTTTCTTTCTTTCTTTCTTTCTTTCTTTCTCTTCTTCTTCTTCATCTTCTTGTTCTTCTCTCTCCCTCTCCCCCTCTTTCTCTCTCAGTCTCTCTCATTCTCTTCCCTTGGGGATGGGTAGGTGAATGGGGGTGGGGTGGGGGGGAGGGGGGGTGTTCTCTGTCTGTCTGTCTGTCTGTCTCTCTGTGTGTCTCTTGTCTGTCTGTCTGTCTGTCTGTTTCTCTCCATTTCAACATGGTCTGTGTGAATGTACATACATACTGTAGTTCATTGTATCCTTAGTTAATAGTAGTTTTTCTTCATGGGCGAGGGCTGGATGTAAAAAGACCTAGAGTCTTATCCACTACCCTCGTAAAATAAAGTTTATTCAGTCATTTATACATTCATTCATTTTCTCTCTCACAATCTCTCTCTCTCTCTCTCTCTCTCTCTCTCTCTCTCTCTCTCTCTCTCTCTCTCTCTCTCTCTCTCTCTCTCTCTCTCTCTCTCTCTCTCTCTCTCTCTCTCTCTCTCAGTTTCTCACCGTGCTGAAACAGTTTTGAGCAGCACCAAAACCGGTGTGGAGAGGATACTGGTAGCGTCTGCCGACAGAGGTCGCTACCGAGTAGGAGAGGAGATTCGCGGCCCTTTCTACACTGACTCAGAATGCAGGCATTGATTAGCGATGCTATTTGCTCCTGAATACAAAGTCTGGAATGGCACGACAAGTGCTCGCAAACCTCTCACGTCTCACCCGTCACCTTTCTGTTCCCCATCCCTCCGTCCCGCCGTCCTTCGTCAACAGCAGCTACCGCAGCCAGTCGGGGAAATTCAGTAACTCCGGCGTACACTTCTATCAGCCAATCAGTGAATCATTGAGCAATCAGTCAGTCGACCTCCTGACAGTCAGTGACTTGCGGAGTCAGCACTCAGTCAGCAACCGATCAGTACAGTCAGTCACTCAGTCAACAACATCAGCACAGTCAGTCACTCACTGAGACAGCAGCATCAGCACAGTCAGTCACTCAGTCAACAACACCAGCACAGTCAGTCACTCGCTGAGGCCGTAACATCAGCACAGTCAGTCACTCAGACAGAAGCATCAGCACAGTCAGCACTCAGTCAGCAACATCAGCACAGTCACCATTCAGTCAGCAACATCTGCACAATCACCACTCAGTCAGCAACATCAGCACAGTCAGCCACTCAGCAACCTCAGCACAGTCATCACTCAGTCAGCAACATCAGCACAGTCAATCACTCAGTCAACAACATCAGCACAGTCAATCACTCAGCATCTTCAGCACTCAGTCAGCAACATCAGTACAGTATGCAACCCATTTATCAACGGCATTATTTACAACACCTATACAAGCAGGCAGTTCAGCCGGCAATTATAGGGTCAGTTAGTCAAGTGTTAAGCCAGTAATTAGTACAGTGAGCCAGTCATTCAGTCTGTGATAAGTATATACATTTAGGCAGACAGCCACTGAGTCGGTGATAAGTATATACATTTAGGCAGACAGCCACTGAATCGGTGATAAGTATAAACAGCCACCGAGTCGGTAATACGTATATACAATCAGGCAGACAGCCACTGATTCGGTAATTTGTACATTTAGACAATCATTGAGCGGGTTACCAGTGCGTTCAGATAGACAGCCATTGAGTCCGTAATAAATACAGTGCATTTACAGACAGGCAGCCGTAATCAGTTCATTTAGACAGCCACTGAATCCGTAACCAGTACATTAGACAGCCGTTGAATCCGTAATCAGTACATTAGACAGACAGCCGTTGGGTCAGTAATCAATACATTTAGAAAGATAGCCATTTAGTCCGTAATCAGTGCATTTAGACAGCCAGCCATTGAGTCCGTAATTAATACACTAAATAGGCAGCCGTTGAGTCCGTAATTAGTACATTTAGACACAGAGCCATTGAGTCCGTAATCAGACATCAGACAGCCAATGAGTCCGTTATCAGTACATTTAGACAAACATCCATTGAGTCCGTAATAACTACATTCAAACAGACATCCAAATCAGTATAGTCAAGCAGACTGACGAGCATTGAGTCGGTAATCAGTACATTCAGACAGCCATTGAGTACAGTCAGGCAGTCACTCAGTCGCTAATCAGTACAGAGTCAGGCAGTCCTTCAGTCGCTAAAATAGACAGTCAGGTAGTCACTCAGTCGTTAAAATATGGACAGTCAAGCGGGCATTCAGTCGCTAAAAATAGACAATCAGGCAGTCATTCAGTCGCTAAAAGAATAGACAGTCAGGCAGTCATTCAGTCGCTGAAATAACTGACAGGCAGTCATTAAGTCGCTACAAATAGACAAGCAGGCAGTCATTCAGTCGCTAAAATCTTTTAGACAGTCAGGCAGTCATTAAGTCGCTACAAATAGACAAGCAGGCAGTCATTCAGTCGCTAAAATCTTTTAGACAGTCAGGCAGTCATTCAGTCGCTAAAAATAGACAGGCAGTTATTCAGTCGCTAAGAAATAGACAGACAGGCAGTCACTCAGTCATTACTCAGTAGAAAGTCATGCAGTAATTCAGTCGCTACTCAGTAGACAATCAGGCAGTCATTCAGTCGTTACTCAGTAGACAGTCAGGCAGTCATTCAGTCGTTACTCAGTAGACAGTCAGGCAGTCAGGCAGTCGCTACTCAGTAGACACTCAGGCAGTCATTCAGTCGTTACTCAGTAGACAGACATTCATTCAGTGGCTACTCCGAGCCAGTAGACAGTCATTCATTCAGTCGCTACTCAGCAGACACTCAGGCAGTCATTCAGTCGCTACTCAATAGACAGTCAGGCAGTCATTCAGTCGCTACTCAGTAGACAGTCAGGCAGTCAGGCAGTCGCTACTCAGTAGACAATCAGGCAGTCATTCAGTCGCTACTCAGTAGACAGTGACTGAGTCAGTCACTCAGTCGCTACTCCGCAGACAGTCAGGCAGTCATTCAGTCGCTACTCAGCAGACAGTCCCGCAATCATTCAGTCCGAGTCGTTACTCAGTAGAGAGGAACGCAGTCATTCAGTCGTTACTCAGTAGACAGTCAGGCAGTCACTCACTCGTTATTCAGTAGACAGCCAAGCAGTCGTTCAGTCGCTACACAGTAGACAGTCAGGCAGTCACTCAGTCGCTCACTCAGCACAGTCCCGCAGCAGTTGAAAACCAGTCCCATAGTCTGTCGGCCTGGCAACGGTGACCATGTAATTCGGCGCCCAATCAGTGGGTCTGAGTCAGTCGCCAGCTACTCAGTGGTGAGTCAGTCAGCCGGTTCATCAGTCAGTCCATAATTCAGCCAGTCAGCAATCAGTCAAGCTGTCAGTCAGCATGCAGTCACCCCAGCCAGGGGTCAGTACTGGCAGGTCACTAAGCGACGGGCAGAGAGAAGGATGGCAACTGAGTGAAGAACGCCTAAAAGGTATTCTGTTTTAGGAACGCCTAAACAGTATTCTATTTTAGGATAGCAATGCTATGCACCGGAACCACTTTTTGGCCGAAACAGAAATAAATAAATATTATACTGCATCCCCCCACGCACCCCGCCCCCCCCCCCCCTCCCACCACCACCACCGCCCCTTGTGAACAGTCAGTGGCCTTAGCGCAGGCGAAAGTTGTAGTTTCAAACGCAACGCAGGCGAACAGAAGTCTGTCTCACATTACGCCCTCTTGTGAGTTGAGAGAGCGCTGACTTAATATGGCAAGGCCACGCGCCGCGCATGCGCACCAGCCTTGAGGAAACCTTGAGGGGCGGGCACTAACTCTTGCAACTTTTCCTCCTTTTCACCGGGAGGGGGCGGGGGTGGAGGGAAACGTTTCCACGCTGAACTTCAGATTCCTGCAGGCAAGGCCGTTGGGCGGTGTTGGATTAGAAATGTTCTGGACTCTTTACAATAGTTGATGTTATTCAGACAACCGGTGGTATTGGGTCACCTGAAATATGGAATAGCTACGGGGGCGGACATTAAGTAATGAATAAAACTCCAAATATTAGAGCTCACAAAGCAAAAGGTTAAATTACAGACCCGCCGTACGCGGCACGTCGCCACCCTCCCCCAACACACACACACACACACACACACACACACACACACACACACACACACACACACACACACACACACACACACACACACACACACACACACACACACACGCACGCACGCACGCACGCACGCACGCACGCACGCACGCACGCACGCACACGCACATGCACACGCACGCACGCATATGCGTACGCATACACACACGCAGAGCAAAAGAAAAAAGAAAAAAGTCAACAACAACAACAACAACAACAACAACAACAATAACACAAGCATCAACAGACAAAACAAAGAACAAGACGAGTTTTGTTTTGTTTATTGTTGTTGTTTTTTTCGTTTTTTCGTTTTTTGTTTTTTTTTGCTTTGTTTTTGGTTTCCCCTGAAACAAAAATAAATAAAAAAACAAAACAAACAAAACAAAAAACAAAAAAACAAACAAAAACAACATTCAAAGCATGCAGACATAGTCGCTACCGTCAAGATGAGGAGTGTTTAAAATGAGAATAAGAGGACTACACATGCAATGCAAATTAAGACCATTGTTATTACAAGATCAACACAATCAAATGTACAATTGACCTTCGCCTTCTCTAAAGATGTCTGTCCAACACTGTGGGTCAGACACAATACTCAGTTAAGTATACGATATGTTTGTTTTAACATCAACGATGGAGTTTAAGCCAAATTCTGCTTTTAGGTTATGCCTTGTTATTACTTCTGCCAGTCTGAATTAACAAGCAAACAATAGAACAATAGAACCCAAACAACAACAACAAACAAGCAATCAAAAATATTTGAGGACTGAGGCTACTTCACTTCAACATATAGGAGCAAAAAGGAACATCTAGCCAGATCGACTTCATCGCACTTACTAACATCAACGACAAACCATAAACACACAAGTACGCATGCACACACACACACACACACACACACACACACACACACACACACACACACACACACACACACACACACACACACACTGTGACACACACACTACACACACACTACACACACACTACACACACACACACACACACACACACACACACACACACACACACACACACACACACACACACACACACACACACACACACACACACACCGACAACAGACCATGCACAGCACCAAACCATCAACGTATTGCCAACTGTCAAACATCACAACAGAATGTTGCCCACAATTAAGGTGAAAGCAGACGCCGAACACGCCAGCATTCCAGGTGTGTGTGTGCAGAAACAATTTTTGGTGCTTGCTCCCTCTCTTCGCTGAGTTCTACCTCGCGTCTTTAAACTCTGGGACCTCTACTGCCGAGCACTGTTTGTGATTCTCTAAACGGTAAGCCACCAAGCGTTTTCTGCTTCTTGTTCTCCTTCACGATTTAAAAGTACAATTTTCCATTTTTTTGTACAGGTGGCGGCCATGTTCTCTCACCATTTAAACTGACTTGACTGATGTTAAAATATTATTAATGTTCTGTGTAGCATGCTTATTTTACCAACAGTTTATTGTTTGAATAACACTGTTCTGGCGTATCTGGTCCAAGTGCTGATCGAGGCACGTATATATCACTCAGCAATATCGCAGATGCCGATGGAGCAGTTAAGCCACTCGCCAGAGTGTCATCGCGGCACAGATATGAGCTAGATTAGTAATCCCCGGTGGTGACTGTATCGGACATATGTTTCGTGTTTTTCCCTTAAATCGTAATGACTGGCCCAACTGTGTTACTCGTAAATCCGGCAGTTTACGATGCAGCGAATCTTACCCAGCGCCGTTTCCGCGTGTGCTGTGAAGTAGACGGTGCCAGTCCGCCCTCCCAGTGTTGTTGCTGTTGCTGATGGCGATGGTCCTCCACACTCTTCGGTTTTATCGGTCGCGGATTGTTTAACCACTTCACTGCCCCAGTCTGCAAAATGTCAGTCCGGGCTTAAAGATGTACGGACGCGCCTGCGAACAGTACATTTTCCGCTCCTATTACACCAGCTTTCAATTCTATGCGTTTTTATTACTAGTAAAGTCTTTTCACATGCCAGTGCGAAAAAGGAGACAAAAAGGCTTAACTAAAGGTTTCACACTTCGCAGTATCACTGTCGTTTTCGAGTGACATTATGGCAGTGAAGGGGTTACAATCGCTGTTTACTGTACTTTGCGGTCTCGCTTTTGAGAAAGTGACGACAATAAAAGCCGGCAAGTGGCAGACACATTTGTCAGTAACGTTAACTCATGTCCTCGTCGACTGACGATCAAGTGCCATCAGCGATAACATAAGCGATGAATGACAACCTAAGTTATCACTTCAGTAGTGACCTTACAGCGACATACACACACAAAACAAAAAGCGGGAAACACAAATTTTAATGTGAACTGCTTACTTTCTTGAATTAAGGCTAATGCCATGATCATACTATGTTTACCGCACTTGGTGTCAGTGTGCCGGGTTTACCGTAATCAGTACGCTATAGTATGGGGATCTCTACTGAGCTTGTGTCATTATGCTTCTTCGTCCGTCTTCTTCGAGGCAGACCTTTTATGTAGACCTGTTACGCTCAGTAGCTGATGCAGGTCACAGTTTGAGTCATAGCTAAACGTGCTTCTGGAAACGAACCCATCAGCCGAGCGTCTAAACAGGCCTTGATTTTACCGCATCGACAGGCAAAGGCTCATGTAACGAGTCAGTTTCATATTTTCTCTGGAACAGGAACCAAACTAATCCTTATTCTTTTTACCATAATGTTAAAAATGCAGTTTTAGATGTGTACTGTCATTGTGGATGCGTGTATGCAAGCATACAAACCGCCGACCGAGTAATGTGCAAGTCGCCTGTTGCCATACATTGCACTCACAGATGAATTTTAATCTGCTTCAGCCGTCAACAGACCGGCAGCAACAAAACGGCCATGAACGTTTCTTACCAAAAAAAAGTCTCCATTTCATTGATTTTTTTTTGCGGAAAACTGAAAACTGTGAACACTATGTGGTGTTACTGCTGTTTTTTTTTAATTTACTCTAGATAAATATATAAAGATAAAATGTTCATGTTCTGCTGTTCAGTTGTTCCTGCTATCTACAGTGCTGTACACTCTTGTTGAGATCAAAACTCCATTGGAGAACACTACACATCTAGGGGAGTTACCTTCACTACTGTTGAGTTATTTCCCTCATTGTAATGGTTGACTCATGTAAACTATCTGGACCTGCCCCATAGTCCCAGCAGGGAATGAACTTGGCCAGCTGGTAGGTAAAAATACTTCACGTCGAAGTAAACCTTCCCTTGCATTCCTTCTCGGCTTTGAATTTTTCCAGTCAAGCGCCAGCACTGAGATAAATTCTTCCCAGTTCTTTCTGTCTCTAGTCGTCGTCGTCGTCGTCGTCGTAGTAGTAGTACTGAGTAGTAGCAGTAGTAGCAGTAATAGTAGCAGCAGCAGAAGCAGTAGCGGCAGTAGCAGTAGTAGTAGTAACAACACTGGATAGTTCGTATAGAACACAGTTTCTTCTTTTTTTTAAACAAAAACTGGATGTTCTAGCACACACTTTTCACGCAGATATATGCACATTGACATACACATAATCAGTTGTCAGAGGAATGGTTTGCCTAGACTTGTGAAAAGGCCTGTCTAAAGCGGACAGTCTTGAGCTGGATTTTGAACCCAAACGTAGTGGGGATATTTCACAGGCTGAAAGGATTAAGTGTTCATTTAGGTGTGAATGATGTGAAAATCACGTCTGCTGCGCCGTATACAACTGCTTAGATTGTGTCATTAAAGGGTGTAGCCTACACCAATCACTTGAAACGTATCTAGTTAAACTTGGGTGATGCGAATTTCCCCCAGGCTGACACCAGCGGGGATAGCTCAGTGGTTAGAGCGCCGGACTCGTGATCAAAAGGTCGCGGGATCGAATCCCTGCTGGAGTGGCGGGATTATTTTCTTCTCCAGGGTCATCTTTCTGTGCTGACTCTTATTTCGGTATCCGTTCCACACCCGTGTTACCGCAGTAGCACGCAAAAGATCCCGGTCATTCTGCCAAAAGTGCAGGTTACAACTCAACACGCATACACATTACGTATGTGGCTTTGCATGAAGTGACATGGTGCATGGTTCTATGGTGTACACAGAACGCGACGAGACGGCAGCAGTTTCATGTGGCACCAGTCACGCCAGCGCAACTAAGAGACACTTCGGTGGATATTGAAAAACGCGCTATAAAAAGCTATTCACTCATGTAGAATCACATGCGAACTCAGTGAGTCTGCTCGAGAGCGGAGAATAGCGCTATATAAAAGCGATCAATAATAATAATACGTATTAATTCAGGGCCCAAAATATCCCATCGAAGAGCAAATTGAGTTAAAGGTGGTTGGCCCCTAATCAGTCCCGATTTGCTAAAGAGCCATAAGCAGGGCTCTAGTTCTACGTGCACGAGAGAATCCAAAACAAACCGAACGATGCCAAAAATGAAACTTTAGTCACAGGATACCGTTAATGCATCATTGTCTTGACAGTTCAGTCAGTTGAGATTGGAGAAAATGGCACTCTATTCAAAGCACGCAAAAAAAGATGTAGATCCTGCATCACATCAATGTCAGACTACTGAAATTTCATCGTTAGCCAACAGCTCAAATGAATCTCCTACAAGGACTCAAATCAGTGCAGCCAGATTGGTTCTCAGGCTATGGCAAACAGAGAACACGTTTCAACACTGCCCCATTCAACGCTTACGTTGGCTACCCGTTTCTGCGCGAACATAGATTTCGCTGTCCTTTTCTTCGTCAACTGCGATGACTATGATGTGTCGCGATGAATTGTTCCCAAACGCTTGAGTAGTCCGTGGTAATCAACAGCAGGATG
>OY757548.1:2285608-2288108 GCA_963584105.1 Alviniconcha strummeri
ATATCGCCTCCTTCATGGCGAAGAGCGTTCTCTGGTAGTTGATGATGTGCACGCTGCTGGAGCCGTCCAGGACGAACATCAGGTTGATGCCACTCTGGCAGTCTGGAGCCAAAAGAACCAGGCAACCATAAGCCCTACCAGCTGGAGTCTCCGTAATCTTACCTCTTACTTATTTGTTTCATTCAAATTGTAACCAAACGTCCTGGTAAATTATCCAGGTTGTAGCTAAGCAGGCGTAGGTTTCAATTATGTCATTGCAAAAACTAAGGCCATGACTACGAGTGGAGCATATCAAGTTCTTATAAATCTGCAGCGTGTTTTGATTCGTTCGTTACTTTGGTGATTTGAGTGCTCGTCTTAAGCCCATTCTTAACTGGGCCAATGTTTGTTCGCCGAACATGCTTCGGATAGTTCGACGAAATATGATTCGTTTCTTAATTGAACTTTAATTCGCCGAACATGGTTCGGACAGTTCGACGAACTTTATTTCGTTCTCAACTGGCTTGTAATGAGATGCAAGCTTCGGCCCGAACTTGCGGCAGACGCGCAGCAGACGTATGGTCGAAAATGTAAGCTAAAGTCAAGTCAATATGCTTTAGTCATCCCTCACAGGGTAATTCAACCAACTACTATCTCATTCTGGGTCTCCGAGACAAGGCTGCGCCTTCCACAAGTCAACAAATAAACAAATTCCCTCCGAAAGCGAGTGAAGAACCCAGCGACACCGACATCCATTGTTATTTTTATTTCTTCCTCATCCTCAGGAGAGCTCTGCTCTCAGCCAATCAGAGACAATGTTCGTCGAATAGGGCGAATGTTGAGCGAAGCTTTCTGGACCCCGAATATAGCTTCGTCGCAGTTCCACGAATACTCCCAACTAGGTTCGCGAAGAAAAGTTCGCCCAATTAAGAACCAACTAGGTTCGCCGAATACTTCCAACTAGGTTCGCGAACAAACATTCGCCCAATTAAGAACGGGCTTAACAGCCAAATCAACGGAGCTTCATACGCACGACATACGTTTTAAGACTGATACAAACTGAAAGAAAACAGACCTATACATGCAGACAGACAGCATGGAGACATACATACAAAGTAACGAATACATGCACGCGGACAGAATAAGAGAGACATGCAGGCAATCGCACGGCCAAAAGAACAGATAAGCATTACTTTCACAGAGACGGACAACTGACACCAGCAGAAAAAAAGGAAGTTACAGGAAAGAAGAAAAAAAGAGATAGAAAAAAAAAGCAGGGACAGAAAGGAAAACAGACAGACAGGTAGACCAACCGACCGTAACAAACGACTTTGGCCATGCCGACCATTCTCTGAATAAGGAGAGTGAAGTCTTTGAATCTGTACACGTCTCGGCTTTCCTCAGTCGCCATCATGGCTAGCTCTGTGGAGTTGTCCTTGCCAGTCATACCTGTAACACATGGAGACAGTAGACTATAAGACAAGGGTATATAGTGGTCTTCAGCATCCCAACCTGTAATACGGGGGGACTGTAGACTATAAAGTTAAGGTATATATAGTGGTCTTCAACATCCCTACCTGTAATACGGGGGGAGGGGGGGGGGACTGTAGACTATAAAGCTACGGTATATATAGTGGTCTTCAGCATCCATACCTGTAAGACGGGGAGAATGTAGAGTATAAAAAAATGTATGCATAGTGGTCTTCAGCATTCATACCTGTAACACGAGGAGAGCGTAGAGTATACAAAAAAAGTATGTGTAGTATAGTCTTCAGCATCCATACCTTTAAGATGGGGAGAGTGTAAAATATATGGTAAAGGTATGTGTAGTGTAGTCTTCAGCATCCATACCTGTAAGACGGGCAGAATGTAGCTTATACAAAAAAGGTATGTGTAGTGTAGTCTTCAGCATCAATACTAGTAACACGGGGAGAGTGTAGACTACAAGACAAAACTATGTATAGTATACAGTCTTCAGCAGCCATACCAGTAACACGGGGAGAGAGAAGACTATATGACAAAGGTATGTATCGTATATAGTCTTTACCAGCCATAACTGTAACACGGGGAGATAATAGACTACAAGACAAAGGTATGTAAGTATATAGTCTTCAGCAGCCATACCAGTAACACGGAGAAAGAGTAGAGTACAAGACAAAGGTATGCTTAGTGGTCTTCAGCAGCCATGCCAGTAACACGGGGAGAGAGAGTAGACTATAAGACAAAGGTATGTATAGTATATAGTCTTCAGCAGCCATACCAGTAACACGGGGAGAGAGAAGACTATAAGACAAAGGTATGTATAGTGGTCTTCAGCATCCTCAAGCGTAGCACGCTGTCTTAAGACGGGAGAGAGTACACTATACGTACATTCTAGTCTTCACCACATATACTTCAACACAGGCTTGAGCGTCGGAGAGAGCAGACTGTCAAAAAAAGAGGACACCTCTGCTCAGAATGGCGAAGAATTATTATTATTGTAGTAGTAGTAGTAGTGGTAGTAGTAGTAGTAGTAGTAGTA
>OY757548.1:2293108-2295608 GCA_963584105.1 Alviniconcha strummeri
GTGATAGGCTGGTAAGCAGAGGGACATCGGTTCGAATCCGCTTCGGCTCTCCGATCTCTTCAAAAACTGTGGTCTGTGGACACTGTCTTGCGACTTTGTCCCTCACAATCAATGGCACATTAAAATGGCTCTCATCACACCTGCCCATCTTAATACAGAAGTAATTCTGGTGGTGACGGTGTAGCGATAGGTATAACAGTCTCCCTCTCCCCCCACCTCCATACCCCCTTCCCCCCTTCTCCCCGTCCCTAATAAGCTTTACTGTTTCTGTTGACGGTAAGCACCATGTTTACTGGTTGGCGGTAGGGCAGGGAGATGGGAGCTAAGGGACACATGGGAAGGGGAGGAGAGGAATAGGGGGTTGTGGGTAGGGTATGGGGTTGGGGTAGGGCAGGAAGAAGGAGAATGAAAGGTATGGGGTTGGGGGTAGGGTAGGAAAAAGAGAATGACGGGTGAGGGGTATGGGGTTGGGGGTAGGGTAGAAAAAAGAGATTGAAGGGTGCGGGGTATGGGGTGAGGGTAGTGTAGATAGAAGGAGAATAAATGGTGCGGGGTAAGGGTTTGGGGTAGGGTAGGGAAGGGAGAAGGGGGTAAGAGACATGGGGGAGGGGAGGGGAGCTATCGAGGTTTGGGAGTGTAAAGAAAGTGTACGTGTGTGGGGTGGTGGAGGGGGGGGGGGATAAGGGAATCGCGGGTTGCGGAGGAAGGGAAGGGGGGTGGTTGCCTACCGCTTTTACTTTTGTTTACTCAGAGTTTCTCTAACCCTGCCATAGACATTGGACACTATATGTAAATATACTATCTTCGTTTTCAGTTTGTAGTTGTGGTTTTTTGCTTGCCTGTTTGCTTGTTTGTTTTTTCACTTGTTGCTGACGCCTTCAGTGCCAATTACTCGGGAGGTGGGAGGGAGCGTGGTGTGAAAAAGGGGAAAGGAGGCGAGGAGTAAATAAATACTGTATGTGTACGTGCGAAAGAAAAGGATTGATACAGAGAGCTGTATCACGCAAATTAGTTTGTGTAGTGTTGTAAGATTTCAAGTTAAGCTCTTTCAACCTTATAAATGTATTCTAGAGGGATGCAATGCATTAAAAAATGCATTCTTCTTCTTCTTCTTCTTCTTCTTCTTCTTCTTCTTCTTCTTCTTCTTCTTCTTCTTCTTCTTCAATTAGTCTGGGCGTTCCTTTGTGAAAAAAGGACTATATTTATGTCAGCTGTAATTAGGTGAAATGTAAATAATAAAATGTTTGTTATTCAGTGTTTTCCTCTTGCTTCGTATGCTACTGACTGCACTGTGTTCAGAACTGATATCCCGCTTTTGACTCGCGATTTAACGACTTTAACTGGCAAACTTGTTTTGTTTTGTTTTTTGTTTTTTTTTCAAAAGGCTTTTTCGTTATTAAAAGAAAACTGTGAATGTGTGATTCGCCTCAGGGTTACCCTACGCTGTTGATGGGACCTAACGGTCCGAGATCGAACTCACTTCTAAAACTCTTCGTCTGTTCTGCAGTCGCCCGATACGAATGTATAAGCTTTCTCGTGTGTGCACTGAAAGTGAAAGAGGGAGGAGGTGTGTGACATACAGAGAGAGAGAGAGAGATGGGTGACATACACAGACAGACAGAAAGAGAGATGTGTGTGACATACAGAGAGAGAGAGAGAGAGAGAGAGAGAGAGAGAGAGAGAGAGAGAGAGAGAGAGAGAGAGAGAGAGAGAGAGAGAGAGAGAGATGGGTGACATACAGAGACAGAGAGATGTTTGTGACATACAGAGAGAGAGAGAGAGAGAGAGAGAGAGAGAGAGAGAGAGAGAGAGAGAGAGAGAGAGAGAGAATCCAAATGTTTACTTTTCCCACGCAAAATAAGCTGACGTCTGTTTGCTGCTCCCTAACATATTGTGCATGCACCCTTTCTTTCTGTTTCGCAGGCTGACCGCCACGAGTGGTAACAGTTTTCAATAAGTCTCCGCGAACCTAAATGTTTCTTGAAATCTTTTCACTCGCCCAACGCTCATATCGCTTAATGGTTTAAAGTGTTTGCGCTTGAATTATAAAGTAAACAGTAGACCTCTCATTATTCCCTGCATTGGAAAGGAAAAGATAAACAGAAAAGAAAAAAAAAGAAAATTACCCATGCATCTACCGATGGAGGATGGTCCACCCACACGGGTGGAGTTTGTTTGACCTTCAGGTCCTCAATACCCGTCACACAAATATTGCTTCGAGACGTTAGTTCGGCAATTAGTTCATAGAGAACTAAACTTTGCATGGCTCTGTAATAATTCTGGACGTTCAACACATTATATGATGCAGCAATGCGGAATTTAAATCAGTTGTAAGAGACCAGGCGGTTGAATCTCTCTCTCTCTCTCTCTCTCTCTCTCTCTCTCTCTCTCTCTCTCTCTCTCTCTCTCTCTCTCTCCCTCTCTCTCTCTCTCTCTCTCTCTCTCTGGAAATATAACAAGTGTACCATTTATTCTACAAGTTTTACCAATCTCTCTGTCT
>OY757548.1:2298108-2301432 GCA_963584105.1 Alviniconcha strummeri
GCCGAGAAATTAGTCTATTAATACAAATGCAAAAGAGCACCAGTCTAACTGCTTACAACGATGGCGAGTATATGATCATAACTCTCATGATTACATGATGTTGATACTAACGATCATGAAAAAAATCATGTCGATATCATTGATGTTTGCATTCACGATGACGGCGACCCCGATGGTGATGAACACAATAACAACGACAATGATGATGAAGATGATGATGAAGACAAGGATGACATGATGAGGATGAGGGCGATGCAGGCGACGACGAGGAGGAGGTCGATCAGGACAAAAGTTGTCTAAGAGGAAGACAACTTGGATAGCTACGATGTCTCTAGCAGCAGCAACCGAGGACTTTTGGAACATTACGTGGTACTAATAGCAGTAAGTAACTTGGTGTTTTACGCCCAGTCAACCGCTACGGTTATATCAGGGCAAAGGTGCTAACAGAAAAGCAAACAGAAAGAATCAAATACGAAAAGACAAAGACAAGTTGAAACTCAGCGCCTTTGTAGAATGGATCAGTCAAATTCTGTGATAACGTTAACAGTCTTGACATTCTTGTCACACGCTTTGTCCTCCCCGTCATGACAGCAATCTTCCTCATTATTCTCAGTATCATATTATCCCCGCCAACGCCGTCATGTCAGCCGTTACTGTCATTACATCATTATAATGTTATGACCCTGGATTCTGCCCCATAAACTACAGATTGGCATACTGTTTTGTTTTTTGTTTTTGCTACGTAGAGCTCTGGACATGTGGCAGCGAGCACCAAAAATAACGCATCTCGCTGGAAAAAATCTGAAACAAGACTGACTGCTAGCGTTCTCAAACAAGATCCAAATACGTAACAGGTTCAAAAGGACACTATTTATTGGGACAAAACACAACATGCGTATTTTTCAGGGTAATGACCTTTATCAAGCCGCAAACCGATACAGTTTAAACGGTGAGCAATGAGATGTAAAACTAAGACACTTATCTGGTTTTTGGATTCTTCCAAAGACACGAAAACAGCATAGCTCATCCAAAACCAGATACATGTCTCAGTTCTACATCTCACTGCCATAAAATTCGCATGTTGACCTTTGTCCTAATGAATAGTGTTCTTTTGAACCTTTCACGTGTTTGAAACACGCGTTTACATCTAGCTGAAACCACTTTTTTGTGGGCAGCTGACGTCTGCACTCTTGCGTGGGATGCAGCCAAGCACATAGCTATATCACGAGTCCTGCACACAGATGGAACTGACGTGACGATGTTGGATTCAAGTGGGAGTTGGGAGTGTGGGGACATGGCAGAAACGGAGTGTAAACTGAACGATATACAGTGATTACTTGGCAGGCTTTGAAATTTCATTGGGAGGGTGTTCCAAACACAGCCCACACGTTTACATCTCAAAGCGCTTACCAAATTGTCTTCTTTTGGGGGTCGTGGTGGGTGAGGATGAGGGATTCAAACTGTTATTGTTGTCGTATTGCTACTTATATGTATCGCAGACTGGAAGAAAGAGAGTGTGAAAAGAGCATATGAAATATTTTGTGCGATGAACTCGCCATCAAAAATGTATGAATTACACATTGAATCTAATAGCAGATGCCATTTTGCATTGCTTTCTTTGGAGCTTGAAGGGGTTTATTTCGGTAACCTTATTAAGACGTTATTTTTCAGTGCAGTTACTCTCTCTCTCTCTCTCTCTCTCTCTCTCTCTCTCTCTCTCTCTCTCTCTCTCTCTCTCTCTCTCTCTCTCTAATAAAGTATTATCTTATCTTATCTCTCTCTCTCTCTCTAACACACACACACACACACACACACACACACACACACACACACACACACACATCCATATGGAAAACACCGCATATATAAACTATGTAAATATGTTTTTGTGTTCACCACTGGCACGAGCTGACAACTAAGAGTTGTTCTGAGTATTTTTCATTTTCAGCAACACACACACACACACACACACACGCGCGCGCGCGCGCATGCACATTAAAGAACTTTAGATTTAAAACAATACCTGTCCCATAACAAAGGTGGATGATCCAAAAATCTGTTCCAAACCATAAATAGGATGATAACAAAAGCTGCCTAACAAACGTGGTTGATAAAAACAAAAACAAAACAAACAAAAAAACTAGTCTCAAAACCTCAGTACAAATGTAAATGATTTTTTTAAATAACCGAAGCATACAAGTAGATGATAAGAAAACGTCTCAAACGTCGATGATAGATAATGTTCCGAGTGAAGAGGCGGACGATAACAGGAAGCGCCCCACGCACAGAGTTGAAAAAAGAAAAACTGTCTAAAACGCAAAGGTGGATGATTAAAAATATAAAAAATAAAAAGCAACAACAAGCAAACAAAAAAACTTCCCCAAGCGTAAAAGACGGTTGTCAGCTAGACAGCATGCCCGATTTAAGCACTGGGGGTGGGGAGGGGGGGGAGGGGGTTGCCAAAATTGATTCACGGACAGCGGGGTGGTCAACGAACATGCCTGACTGACGAACAGCGGTGTGTGTAAGATCCAAGGACAGCGGAGGGTGATCAACAAGAAATCTGTATGATCCAAGGACAGCGGGGTATGATTCAAGGACAGCGGATAGTGATTAAAAACAGACCTGATTCAATTACCACCAAGGGCGGTCAAAACACATGTCTGATTGAAGTGTAACGCGGCGAAAGACGGCCAAAACACATGTCTGATTGAAGTGTAACACGGGGAAGGGCGGTCAAAACACATGTCTGATTGAAGTGTAACGCCGCGAATGGCGGTCAAAACACATGTCTGATTGAAGTGTAATGCGGCTGAGGTCGATCAAAACATGACGGTGTTGGATCTCTGAGGCAGGAAAGACTTGTAGGCCTTCTGACGTCTTCGTAACTCCTCTTTCAGCAGCTGGTATTCCTCCGCCGTGAACTGGCGGCCGGTTCTTTGGCTGCAAAATGAACAGTTAGTTAGTTCTGGGATTTTACCGTCCCGTGATCCGCTCAGGTCGTGACATTAGAAAGACGAAATGACTTTTAAATCACACACTCCTAACCTCTGTCAGGGAGAACAAAGGGTCATGGAGTCACAGGTTAAAAAAAAAAAAAAAAAAAAAATGCAAGCTGATAATCCCGAAAACAAAACTATATCTATATATGGGTAGGCCTCGACAAAGCCCTCATGGGCGAAATGTTAGATTAAAATTTCTCTAGAACCAGGACATGCTTGGACTGTTGTTCTACACACACACACACACACACACACACACACACACACACACACACACACACACACACACACACACACACACACACACACACACACACACACA
>OY757548.1:2301632-2304132 GCA_963584105.1 Alviniconcha strummeri
TGTCTGCAGAACACAGCAAATATAGCAATGCTCAGGATGGAGAAAACGACACACCCCACCTGAAGTCAGAAGATCAAACAGAAACACTGGTCACAAACTTGGCACAGCACAACACAGGGCGACAGCGTACAACACGCTCGGCCGGACAGTCGTAGGTTACTGTCATTGCACGTGGAAACTCAATAGTACATCAAGTCGTCCGAGAATGTCAACTGGAAAAAGGTAATTCCACTGCCGAAAACGAAGCACACATAGCAGCAATTCCAGGTACAGAACCACACAGACCTAACACATCTCCCAGCACAAAACACCGGACATAAGACGCAAGAATACTACAAAAAACTGTGCACTGTTGGGTGAGCGAACACACACACGTCAACCGCCCGCCATTGTTGCCACGTATTGCGTTCTGCTGAGTTGCTTTTACCTGCGTAGGTTGTAGAGTATAGCACACTCCTCGGAGTGTGTGTTCCTGGCTTCTTGCTTAACGAACCAGTAGTGCACCCCACTACTGGTTCGTTAAGTAAGAAGCCAGCGGGGGGGGGGGGGGGGGGGGGAGACTCCATTTTAGGCATACTCGGCAACATAGGATGAAACCTCTGGTGGAGTTTGTGTGGCTTGTATTTACTCGCATGCCAGGTGGGAGTTACCGCAGACGACTCAGGTCTTTGTTGTGTTTTTGTGACTTGTTACGGGCGCTAATTAACTCCCTTGTGTGTTGATTCTGAAAGAGCGCCCTGGGCCTCGTTCTGTTTCAGGTAATGTTGCATGAAGAAGAATTTGCTTTGGTCCTTGAGACTAACAGCTGTTGCAGTTATATTACTTCATCAGCTTCAACCTTATCAATATATTTAGCCCGTTCATTATTCCGCGATACTGTCCCCAAAAAGAAGTTTGTAGTAAATGAATACACAGACACAGAAGCAAACCAATCCGGTAGTCCACAAAGCAATCAACCAAACAAGCAAGAAAATAAGCGAGCACAAAAAATCAGTCAACCAACCAACCAAACACACAACCAACTCAACCAAACACACACCCAAACCAACCAACCAAACACACACCCAAACCAACCAAACCAGCAAAGAAAGAGACAAAGAAGGCAGCATGCACTCACTGCGAAATGAAATCGATGCAGCTTCACCACACAGTGATCGCCGCTGGGCGGTGCTGCGGGTGCAGCCGTACTGGCTGTCAGTGCAGCTGTACTGAGCTTCTTGACAGGCTTAGGCACGGCGATGGTGTTAGCGTCGACGGTGATGTTGCTGTTGTTGTTGTTGAAGCTGTTGTGCCAGCGCATGAGTCGTTCCTCCAAGTTGGACAAGGCCTCGTCACTCGTTGCCCAGTCCTCGTCCTCTTCCTCATCCGACTCAAGCGGCAGGTCCTGGAGGAGGTGGGGTGGGGTGGGGGATGGGGGATGGGGGGGGGGGGGATAAGATAGAGAATTAAAGCATTTGTTGATGGGTCAGTCTCTATCCTGACCCACATTTTAAGATAGTTTTGTGAATACGTAACTAAGTGTGTGAGTGTGAAGCTAGCTCTGTGTGCATGCTATGGCTTTCCCTAGTCGTACTTTCATTTATTATTGAGAGTGCAAATAATTATATCCTTCTTCCGCTTAATGCTCTTTCCTCCTGCTATCGGCATATCTTAACGGGTGTTTTTGTTTTGTTTTGTTTTTTTCCGGCGTGGAAATGGTGTTTTTAGCAAAAACAGCAACATCGACACCCCGCTCTACACACACACACACACACACACACACACACACACACACACACACACACACACACACACACACACACACACACACACACACACACACACACACACACACGACGAAAGGTTTTTCTTTTTTCTTTTCTTGTTCATTTGTTGTTGTTTTTTGCTTGGTTTTTTTTTTTTTGGGGGGGGGGGGGTTTGTTGTTGTTGTTTTTTGTTGCTGTTGTTGTTGTTGAAAATTGTTGTCCTGCCGGTTTTCTTAAGAGAGCACATGTCAACACTTCGTACATCTCCAGCCTCTCCCTCTCTCTCTCTCTCTCTCTCTCTCTCTCTAGTCTCTGTCTCACTGTCTTTCTGTCTCTGTCTCTCTGTCTCTCTCTGTCTCTCTCTGTCTCTCTCTCTGTCTCTCTCTCTGTCTCTCTCTGTCTCTGTCTCTGTCTCTCTCTCTCTCTCTCTCTCTCTCTCTCTCTCTCTCTCTCTCTCTGGTGTTTCATCACTAATTAAAAGTTTGAGCTGCACCAGAAGAGAAACATTGCCAGGCTGTTTCATTGCTGTGGTGATGGCGGTAACCATTCTGAGAAGGACAGATCCATGAGACTGTGTTCAGCACGCTATGAGTGCAGCTATGCTTTAAAATCTGGGCCAAACATGGCAGCTACTTTTCACATTTTCTTGGTACAGAATCTTATACCTCCCTGGAACAAAGTTGGGGCGGGGGTGATGTATTGTATTTGTAATCACCGGGTCCGTCTGTCTGTCTGTCCGTGTGTCCAGCTTTGTC
>OY757548.1:2314132-2325866 GCA_963584105.1 Alviniconcha strummeri
TCCGGATATCTGTCTGCAGATTCTCCATCCATCGAATGTTGTAAAGAATGTGAAGTAAAAAAAACCAAAAGGAGCCTCCCCCTTC
This sequence comes from Alviniconcha strummeri, assembly GCA_963584105.1. NCBI lineage: Eukaryota > Metazoa > Mollusca > Gastropoda > Provannidae > Alviniconcha > Alviniconcha strummeri. Next base: position 2,314,218 of record OY757548.1, read on the forward strand.
TCTCTCCCCCAGACTTGCGGCTCACCTGACCAGGAAATGGAGGCCGTTGACCGGACAGCCCTGCTTGACGATCACGTCCTCGAACTTGAGGTTGACCTTCTCAATGCTCATGGCGGCCATCTTGCGGTACTTCTGGCTCCACTTGTGGAACAGCGGGCTCTCGCTGATGAACCTCTCTTTGGCTTCGTACTCCCGGGACTGCCCGGACACGGTGAAGGACAAATCAGAACAACTACGAGTGTGTCCTCATCCTCTTCCTCCTCCTCCTTCCCCCCCCCCCCCCCCCCCCCCTGCTCAGCGACTAAACACTTGCTTCGAAAATGAGGAAATGGGTATTCTGGCGGGTGAGGTGAAAAACATGATGAGAGATACACAGAGAGGAAAGGGAGGGTGGGGGTGGAGACTGAAAGAGTCGTGCATAGAGAGGTGAGAAAAAAAAAAGCCAGCCAGGAACACAGAAACTATAGGCATGAAGCAAATACAGACAGACAGAGGCAGAGGCAATGAGAGGCAGACAGAGACAGAGGCAGTAGCAGACAAACAGTCACTGGCAGACAGGCATACACACAGAGATAGAAACAGAGAGGCAACAGACAGATAGAGGCAGACAGGCAGACAAGACAGTGGCAGAGAGGGTCAGAGATAGGCAAACACAGACAGACAGAAACAGAGAAATGGTCAAGCAGACACAGACAGACAGACAGAGAGGACATTGACTGGGACAGGCGGACAGATAAAGACAGGAAATAGAGAAATCGGCAGACAGACACAGACAGACAAAGAGACAGACACAAACAGGGGAAAACAGGCAGACAGAGTCAGGTAGAGACAGCCGGCAACAGAAAGATGGGCAGACAGAGCACAGAGAAAGGCAGACGCAGACAGACCTACAGACACAGAGAGACGGATATACAGAGACAGGAAAGACAGTGACAGACAGAAAGGCCAGGGGATGATGCGGGGTGTACAGCGGCCAGGGGATGATGCGGGGTGTACAGCGGCCAGGGGATGATGCGGGGTGTACAGCGGCCAGGGGATGATGCGGGGTGTACAGCGGCCAGGGGATGATGCGGGGTGTACAGTGACAGACAGACAGGCCAGGGGATGATGCGGGGTGTACAGCGGCCAGGGGATAATGCGGGGTGTACAGTGACAGACAGACAGGCCAGGGGATGATGCGGGGTGTACAGCGGCCAGGGGATAATGCGGGGTGTACAGTGACAGACAGACAGGCCAGGGGATGATGCGGGGTGTACAGCGGCCAGGGGATGATGCGGGGTGTACAGTGACAGACAGACAGGCCAGGAGATGATGCGGGGTGTACCTGAGACCCGATGAGCGTCTCGTTGTAGAGGTCCTTGCTGACCACAAGGACGTCGGAGTAGATGTTGGTGGATATGACAGTGGCGTTACGCACGCAGTCAGGGTAGATGAGAGCCAGCTCTCCGAACGTCTTGCCCTCGTCTGCAATCAGTCACACCACTCGTCGTCACATTCTCACACTCTCGTACAGGATCGTCTTGTTGTAATCAGTCACACCACTCGTCGTCACACTCTCACACTCTCGTATAGGATCGTCTTGTTGTAATCAGTCACACCACTCGTCGTCACACTCTCACACTCTCGTATAGGATCGTCTTGCTGACTCGTCGTCACACTCTCAACGACGCTCTATGAACGTCCTAACATTGTGAGCTGTCATATCATCAACAAGTGTACTCCATCAGCGTCATATAGCCCGTCAGGTGTTACATAGTCATGACACCATCAGACATCACATCAACAAAACCATTGTGATGTTTGAAGAATGACCTGGGTTCGTTTACGTTCTACTGCGGTAATACGGGGGTTGAGCGGATACCGAAATAAGAGTCAACACAGAAAACTGACACTAGAGGTGACTCGAGCCCGCGACCTTTCGATCACGAGCCTGGTGCTCTGCCACTGAAGCAATCCCGTTCCCCAAGCTAAGCAAGTTGTTTTAGTAAGATGGTGATACGTACACCCGGTTCCAACTTGCGTTCCGTAGACTTCGCGATTGACCGGTCTGCCCTGTTCCCTGGCCAGCGCTTCCTCCTCTTTCTGTTTCTGTACCATGGTCTCCAGATCGTCCGTGCTGTTGACATGGAAACTGATGGCCCCGCTGATGAGGATGTAGAACCTGAGAGGGAAAACAGTTCCAGACAATCAATACGAATCTGAAACAATACTGACTGCCTGCGTTCTGGAAAAAAAAAAAAAAAAAAAATGGTCACACAAAAAAGAGAACACACAAAAGGTTAAAAGAACTTTTTTTTCTTTTTAGAACGTGCATTTTTTTTTTTTTTTATTTTTTTTTTTTTATTTTTTTTTTTTTTTTTTGGGGGGGGGGGGGTTGCATTGACCCTCTTTTCAGGCAACAGCGATTTATTATCCTAGCAAACGAAAAAGGAAATCATAGTGTTGTCAAGGAAAAGCAACATGCACTGTTATAAGCCATAAGAATTTTATTCGCCTATATTCGCCTATATCACAGATACAGGTATTTAAAAAATAAAATAATAAGGCCTGTGGTCGCTGCTTTGAGTGCTTGAGTGTAGGAGAGAGACAGACAAAGAAGCAGACAGAGACAGACAGAGAGACAGACACAGGTAGAGCGCACTTACTCCTCTCCAATATCGCCTTGTCTGATGATGACGTCATCGAACCTGTATCTTCTAAAGTCGGCATTCTTTAGGAGCTTCTTAATCTTGTCTGGAAACATAGAAACACAATTTCCGCCATCATCGCTATGTCATAACACAGAGAGGGCGAGCGAGTTGGGTAGAGAGAGAGAGCGAGCGAACGAGACAAGGAGCGACCGCGAGAGAGAGCGAGAGAGAGAGAGAGAGAGAGAGAGAGAGAGAGAGAGAGAGAGAGAGAGAGAGAGAGAGAGAGAGAGAGAGAGAGAGAGAGAGCACTCATAGACTATACAGACAGACAGACAAAAGTGTGGAACAAATAGCAAGAAATTATGACAAACTATTAATTTGTCTGCCTACTCTCATCAAATTTAGCCTTCTCCGGAAAATGCGGTTTTAACGTCATAATTATATGGAGTTGAACTCTTTGTCTATCTTCTTCATTACTTCCTTCTGCTTTTATTATTTTCTATCTTCTTGCGCCCGACAAAAGACTCTCTGTCCAAACCATTTGTGTTTAATTGTTCCATGTCTTTCGCCATATAGGTGAGTACATTTTTTCTAGAGCTGTTCTGTTTTGTCAACTTCACAGCAGCTGTTCACTCATTCCCATCATAATTACATGCTCAAAGGCAATATGCCCACTCACGATCTTCAAGATCCTGAAAGAGGTTGCTGGACTTTTTCCGCAGCCATGGCACGAGCTGCTCTAGCTCCTCGTCTGTGCGGAGGCTGGGCGGCTTGTTGGTCAGGTTGATGATCTGGTGGTACACCTTGGCCATCGGGATGTCCTCAGCGTCTGCCGGAGGTCCTGCCAGCACACCATCAGTCACGGTCAGTGGTTCGCAACAAAATGATACCATGGTGCATCTTGGCCATACCAATGAGGAAGAGGAGGATTTACAAAACACCCTATCTCATAGCGCTTTACAGTTTTTAACTACATTTACAATGACAAATACACAAACGCCTTGCGTCAAGCTGATAATTATAACCTGCTCACCTCTCTCTCTCTCTCTCTCTCTCTCTCTCTCTCTCTCTCTCTCTCTCTCTCTCTCTCTCTCTCATATGCGTGCACGCGTTTATGTGTTTACCCCAGATCAAGCTAATTTTTATATGTATATATATTTTTTTATGCTCATTATCGACTTGTTTCTCGGTTTACTGGTGTTCATTTCAACATGGTTTGCATGAACGTACATACATACTGTAGCTCATTGTATCCTTAGTTAATAGTAGTTTCCCTCATGGGCGAGCGCTGGATGTAAAAAGACCTCGACTCTTCTCCACTACCCTTGTAAAATAAAGTTCATTCATTCATTCATTCATTCATTCTCTCTCTCTCTCTCTCTCTCTCTCTCTCTCTCTCTCTCTCTCTCTCTCTCTCTCTCTCTCTCTGTTTGCCCCCCACCCTCTCTCTCTCTCTCTCTCTCTCTCTCTCTCTCTCACACACACACACACACACACACACACACACACACACACACACACACACACACACACACACACACACACACACACACACACACACACACACACACACACACGCACACACACACACACACACACACACACACCACCCATGCACGAACCCGTGATCACTAAACGTTTGTTATCGGATAAACATTACTCAACACGCCTACATTACTCAACGCAAGACTTAAAAGTCGAATACTGTGTTCGATCTTTGCTCGCTTTAATAGTGAGTACTTCGCTTTTGTGAGGCACTCTGGGCACCACCTCGTTTGGTAAACTGCTGCTATATAACCCCCTATTATTATAATTATTATTATTGGCAGTAGTAGTAGTAGTAGCAGTAGTAGTAGTAGTAGTAGTAGTAGCAGTAGTGGTAGTAGTAGTAGCAGCAGCAGCAGCAGCAGCAGTAATAGTACAGATACTGAGGTAAATGTCCTGTTTTTTTTCCTTCTTCTGATTTCCAATCGGGAATTTTCTCTAGTGCTGTCACATTTCAGGTGACAGACACTCTTAATTTTCTGCCTCCTCTACCTGATAAAACCACCTACCAGTTTTATTCCCCGCTGTCGGGCTACCTCACTATGAACAGTCTGTTCCTCCTACCTCACTATGAACAGTCTGTTCCTCCTACCTCACTACGAAATGTCTATTCTTCCTACCTCACTACGAAATGTCTGTTCTTCCTACGTCACAATGAACATTCTATTCTGCCTACCTCACCATGAAAAGAAACTTGACTGCTAACGTTCTGAAACATGATCCAAACACACACAATGTTAAAAGGAATGCTGATTTGAATAGGGTAACACAAACATGCGCAAATCTGCGGGATAAGCCCCGTTTTTCAAGCAACAGACTGACAGGTAGGCGATCATAAAAGAAAATGGTCTACATATTCCTGTTTTTTCAACAGTTAGCGACACTCAAACATCAATAACCGAAAGCGAATAAGCAGACAATTTTCATGTCTCATCGTTTACCGTCAGACTGTTACTTGAAAAAGAGGTTTAGCCCAGATATATGCGCATCTCTTGTGCTGTCATATCAAAATAAATGTTCAGTTTATCCTTTCGCGTGTTTGGATCTTACCCAACGATAAAACTGGTTTTGTCGTTCAGCGTGAGATCGTAAATCCCCCCACGATCTACAGCCTTACACTGAACTGAAAGGTCACGTTTCATGGTGAGGTAGTAACAAGAAACCCTTCATTGTGAGAGAACTCAACACGAGCCCGGCTCACGGGCACCCGGTACTGTGCCAGCTAGGCCAGGTACAGTGCCAGCTAGGCCAGGTACAGTGCCAGCTAGGCCAGGTACAGTGCTAGCTAGGCCAGGTACAGTGCTAGCTAGGCCAGGTACAGTGCTAGCTAGGCCAGGTACAGTGCCAGCTAGGCCAGGTACAACGCTAGCTAGGCCAGAACCAGTTCTATATAGGCTAGGTACAGTGCTAGGTATATAGACCAGGTACAGTGCTAGCTAAGCCAGGTACAGTGCTAGCGAGGCCAGGTACAACGCTAGCTAGGCCAGGTACAGTGCTAGTTATATAGGCCAGGTACAGTGCTAGTTATATAGGCCAGGTACAGTGCTAGCTATATAGGCCAGGTACAGTGCTAGCTATATAGGCCAGGTACAGTGCTAGCTAGGCCAGGTACAGTGCTAGCTATATAGGCCAGGTACAGTGCTAGCTATATGGGCCATGAACAGTGCTAGCTAGGCCAGGTACAGTGCTGGCTAGGCCAGGTACAACGCTAGCTAGGCCAGGTACAGTGCTGTCATATATGTACAGGTACAGGCCAGGTACAGTGCTAGCTAGGCCAAGTACAGTGCTAGGCCAGTATCGAACCTGAGCCGCACAATTTGCAATGCACGTCAGTGTATCCATAAAATGTCAACCCACAAACCTCATAAACTCTACCGCTGCAGGTCCTGTCTGTCGGGCTGTTTATATACTACTTTTCCTTTTCTTTCCTTTTTTTTCTCGTTCTATTTCCTTTCCCTTTTGTTCCCTCGGGCGGTGGGGATGGGGGCGAAGGGAGACGGAATTAAGGTTGGAGGATGGAGGGGTGGGTGGGGGGGATACAGTTTTATTCACGCAAACAATCATTACGTCTGGCAAAGAACGGCTAAACCGCTCCTGAACTAAAGCCTTAAAGTCTTCCATTGTCGAGGGAGAAAGTAGAGTGCGCAGCCGTTTCCCTACACACATACGTAGACCCGACTGTCAAGATGTGGGTGCGGACGATAGCGGCCTGTCTGGCAGCTGCACTTAGTCTTCGGGGTTTCAGCTGAGCATCAGCACGAAAGGTTCTAAGGACAATTATGTTCCTTTTCATATTAATTAGCTTCCCTGTTTCTCCTCCCCGGCTTTGAAGATAGCGAGTATCACCTTGCAGTTATACAGATTTCTATATCCCTAGCTAGCAGTCTGTCTAGACAGGGAGTGGAGAGGGAGGGAAAGAGAGGGTGAGAAAGAGAGACGCGTGCGCGCGCGCGCGCGCGCGCACGCACACACACACACACACACACACACACACACACACACACACACACACACACACACACACACACGCACACACGCACGCACACACACACACACACACACACACACATACACACACACACACACACACACACACACACACACACACACACACACACACACACACACACACACACACACACACACACATTTCTGAGTCCACAAAATCTCAAGTGGATCACACATTGTCCAGCTGGAAACAGCACCAAAATGTGTACAGAAACGTACGCGCAATAGTTGCCGTTTTTAGTGGCGCACCTGATATGTTTTCATTGTTGGATTCACATTTGAATTGCTTTTAGTAATGGCTCTTGATACCAAAACATCATGCTACATTGATATTGACTTTTGTGCTTTGTCGTAATAAATAGCGTTCCTTTAAGCCTTTTCCGCGTGTTTGGGGCTGCATTTTATGTCGGTTACACAAAGCAGAACGCTTCATCACAAGCTACTTCGCTTTCGTTTTATATTATTTCTTATTTTGCTTCGTAGACCTAATTACTAAATTAATTAATTATTACAAGACCTTAGACACTGCTCAACCCTGTCATCTTTTAAAGCCAAACTGAAACCTTCCTCTTCTCATAGTATTTCCGTCCTAACTAATATCAGTACCCAGTTTCTGCTACAGTCATTGTGTGTGTGTGTGTGTGTGTGTGTGTGTGTGTGTGTGTGTGTGTGTGTGTGTGTGTGTGTGTGTGTGTGTGTGTGTGTGTGTCTGTGTGTCTGTGTGTCTGTGTGTCTGTGTGTTTGTAGTGCGTTTGTTGTTGTTGTTTTTGTTTGTTTTGTTTTATAATACTTTATGTAAATTGTTTTGGTAAGATTGTGCTCTACATGTGTACAAAATATCATATTTAGGTTAATATGTATCATGTGAGCGCTCAGGGCGTTGATGAGCGCATGATAAATGTACATTACTATTATTATTATTATTTTACAGTGTATTTCCATAAGTAACATAGAGCTTATTTATTCATACTTGTGGTATTATTGTTGCCTCTGTGTTTTTGCACATTCTGAAAATATGAATCTTTTATATGTGTACATTTATTTTTGTTTGGTATTCGTGTGTGGCACCCGCGATTTCCTTTAAATAAATTATAATAAAGAAACACTTGACAATGTGCGCAGTTTACAGTCGCCTCAGGAGACGACCTTCAAAGCCAACGGTCAAACACATTCTGATACTAACAGCTCGCTTTCTTCAATGGCGATATTGTCTGTAGTCTTCGTGTTATTAACCCCTTCGCTGCCATGATGTCACATGGAAACGACCAGTATAATGCGAAATTGAAGCCTGTAAGCCTTTTTCTTTTCTTTTAGGCACTGGCATGTCAAGGAGTTTCATAAAAACGCGTAGAGTTGAAAGTAGATGTGTTAAAGGACCGGAAAATGTACAGTTTGCAGGCGCGTCCGTGCATCTTTCAGCCCGGAAATGTTACAGGCTGGGTCAGTGAAGGGGTTAATTTATCTGAAAGTAATCTTACTGTATCACCTTTTCCAGCGCCTGTTGCCACAGGATCCTAGTTCACCAACAAAATATAACGCCTGCACGTGCGAATAGTCATGTACAAAGAAGTGTGCGCCGTGTTAGTTGACAGGAGCGGTTGTAGCGTAAAAGGGGCGTGCTTGCTGGGTCAGAAAACACATTTCATCAACCTCTTAATACGCTTTATTCAGCTCAGTTGGACTCACTTCTGACTCAACGCACACAGCTGACAGACAGACAGACGGACGGACGGACGGACGGACAGACAGAGCCAAAGACACAGAGAGAGACAGATAGACAGACAGAGGCAGACAGGGGAGAAGCAGAGAGACAGTCAGACAGAGAGATAGCTAGACACAGAGACAGACAGACATGGACAGAGAGAGACAGAGAGACAAGGGGAGAGAGAGAAAAGAAAAAAAGAGAGACAGACAGAGAGAGACACACACACACAAAGAGACAGACAGACGACAGACAGACAGACACGACAGACAGAGACAAAGGGTTTACTGACGGTAGCCCAGCTGTTCCCAGCTGCCCCACTCAGTGGTAGAACAAGAGCCTCACCACAACATGAGCAGTTAACCGACAATATACTGGTATTAGTGGTAATGATAAACCTGTAGGCTTACGAATTATTACATTCAATCTCATAGGCCTGCTGAAACATGTCTATTCATTTGAAGAAAAAGAGTGTTTTCTACAGCAGTACATACACATATTGCCTGTAGGCCTAATTTTGCTCATGGTTGTCAAGACAGTTTACATTCGAGTATAAATGCTATAGCTATACTTAAATCTTCGATGCTCTAAGGTCAAATGCACAAACTAAGAAACAAGCCACTGTGAGAATGACATGTTTAACAAAACAAAAGACGCTATCTAACGCTCGAAATGTGTCACAAAAGCACAAAACCAAAGACCCGAATCGCCTACGCTACGTCTCACCTGGCATGCGAGTAAATACACTGTAACAGAAACTCCACTAAAGGTATATTCAAAGGTAAAATATGCTCAAATTTTCTGTTTATCAGACTTAGTCAATAATCTATGATAGCGAGGCCTTGCCAATACATTGCCTTAAATAGCTGTACACTGGCTATTCTAACGAAGACGTATTTGCGTTTCTGTCTTCTTGTTGTTCCTACTGCAGATGTTCTTGCATGTAGCACTGTGAGGGTGAAAAACGGTGTCGATGGACACTGATCTGGGATACACCCACTACAGTAGGCAAGGGCATTTCTGTAGCATCCACCCCCACCCCTACCCCCACCCCTACCCCTACCCCAACCCCACCCCTACCCCTACCCCCAACCCCCAACCCCACCCCCATCTAGGTGTTTTCACCAGTCTGAGTAGATCTTGCTGTCTTTATAAAATGACAGCCTTTCTCTACGTTCTAAATGACTGTTCCACCCGTGACAAAAATAAGGTACTATATACATTTTCTTTTGTTGCTCGTTGAAAAGGATCACACTTGCTCATATCGATTACGAACAAACCTGATTTTACATATTATACTAATGCTGTTATACTTCTGTTTTTCATTTCTGACAATATTTTGAACATTTCTTTGGGATAGTTATCTGCCTGGGTAGTTTTAGCACTGGGTAGTTTTAGAGGTCGGTACAGAGACAAGCAGACAGGCAGGCAGACAACCAGACAGACAAACAAACAGTATTAGTAAACCTTTCGAACCAAAAAGGCTTCATGGCCGGTGACAGGAAAGCACAAAGGTAACGCACAGTAGTAGCAGAATAATCCAAATAATTATTCTGGCCATACTCCTGATGGAAGAAAAACAAAAAATGACGGAAAATATCAGAATCAGAGTGGCGGGTTTTGCCTGGTCACTAAATGGGGACCTCCAAAACAGGTTCGACTGCTTTGTCGCTTCTTAACCATCTAATTAGCAGACTGCAAAAGACATATCTGTCACAAACATACCACTCTCTAGAGTAAATAAAAGCAACGGTAACACCACACTATGTTCAAAATTAGCCTATCGGTTCTCTTGAAACCTTTCTCTGTGAAGTGAGACCGAAGAATGCAGAGCGCCATAAATATATACGTAAACATACCACTCTTAGGTCGATCATTTGGCGGCGATCTGCCGTCAGCCTCATCATGTCCAGATGCATCAGTCACAGCTGGATCGCCAAGGACGGAGTGCGACTCGGAAGCCATCATTTTGATATAAAAATATTCACACGACCTTTACGTACTAATTCCCGGGTTTGCCTGTCATACGCATACACGCGCTGGAGAGAATTCGTGCGTTCACTAAACGCACAAGAAGGATCCTTTCTATGATAGAATCCAATCAGGCGTTGAGGGATCTGTCGGCTGTCACAATTTCCACAAGTCTTTGAAAGCCCGTCCCACAGTCTCCAGGCCGTTCATGAAACACTGGCCGTTGCCATTGATCGGATACTGCTCTCTGAACTGCTTCGGGAGGACCACTCGCGTGCGAACAAAAAAGAAACCCAGCATGAGAATCAAACACTTCGAGTTTGATATTAATGCGCGGTATGTGTTCTTACACTTGGAGTCAATGCATAAAGCGCGAGCACAGCCTGCTTGTCTTTGCTGAGTGGCGGACGGAGCACGACTCCACGCAGAGGCATTACTTTCCTTTCTAGCGCGAGCCCGGCGCGTTCACAGCCGTGCTTTGAAAGCAAGCTCCGCTGTAACGGATGGCGTCAAGAGAGATATTGCCACCGTCACGAATACAGCCGGCCTCGGTCACGACTGCTGTATTGTTGGCGGGGAGATTTAATCCCCCGCTACTCCGGATTGTCCACAAAGAGCCTAGCTGTTCATCTTGTTAGACCTCGCGGGAGGGGATTCCACTCCCCACCGATCTCCATAAGTAACAGCCTACTTAAGAGTCTGCATGCTGAATGGCCAGAATTTGCACATCCATTTTTGACAGTTGCGGTTTTAGAGGAAGGGTAGCGTTTGTTTGGGATTTTCTCTGCCCCGGCTGTAGTTTATGGCCACGTACGGCCATAGGCATTGTTGGCGAGTGGCGCCCTGGACAGTAAAACAGACGCTTTGTGGGAATGGGGACGTCTCATCGCTCTGTCCATCGCCTTTCCAATCGGTATTTATTGGGGCAGTTATCAAGCCCGTGCTGTCAGAGTTCAGGAGCCGTGTGAAAGTCGAGGTGGCCGTCCTGGGCTTTCCGTCCTGAATCTTACGGTTTCTGTGGACGTAAAGCAACACTGAACTATGCTTAGGAATTGGTCACAGTTTGTCCTTAATATGTCAACCGACATCCGAGGACGTGAAGCTCTACATCATCAGCACGTGCTGTAAAAAGCAACCCGCTTATTTCCATCGCTTGAATGCTCTTTTTAGCTTTAATAACCCGATTTGCTTTACAGCAGTTTTCAGACTGGGTTCGTATCAAAACGCTGTATGCTGTTCACGTGTACACTTCAGCTTGCGCGCTCTGAGTTTTGACATGCACGCGCCATGCAT
>OY757548.1:2327266-2370733 GCA_963584105.1 Alviniconcha strummeri
TTACTCTGATATAGCCAAATGCCAAACTCTACCCCATTACTCTGATATAGCCAAATGCCAAAGTATACCCCATTACCCTGATATAGCCAAATGCCAAAGCCATGCTGAAAGCACAAGCCAGGGGCTGACAGCTAAAACCAAAACTAGCTGGAGGGCAGCTACATCAAATCTATTTTGTAGCCAATGCACAGACGTTAAACGCAGAGAGAGAGAGAGAGAGAGAGAGAGAGAGAGAGAGAGAGAGAGAGAGAGAGAGAGAGAGAGGCCCACTCTACCTTTCTCTCTCCGCCACCGTTTTACTCACGAGTAAGGCATACATTTTATCGTCAAATCACTTTCCTTTTTAAGCACAGTTCTATCTGCAACAGGCAGATTTACATCAGCATAAGCCAATGTATAACATGCATGAACGTGCATCACCACCACAGACATATAATTCACTCACAAAGATACATAAAATGGATTCACGTCGGTTGAGAAACCTGTCGTACCAAACCCCAAAAATTGGTTTACATGACTTCAGAGGAATGGTGCCAGGAAGGAGGTTTGGTGTGTGGTGTACAGACAGACAATGAACCTCAGCCCCCCCCCCCCCCCCCCACCCCAAAAAAAAAAGACGTGGCGAGTTTGTTATATGAAACGGTTATGTAACTGTAGCGCATACCCTACACTCTTGCTTCATTGCTCTCCCGAGTTGGCCCTGTGTGTGTGTGCATAAAATATGTGGTCGGTCTGCAGGTCTTTGTGTATGCGCGTGTTTGTGCGTACATAATGTGTGATCAGCATGTGTTTGTGTAAGCGCATGTTTGTGATGTGTGTGTGCGCGCGCGCGCGCGTGTGCGAGTTCGTGCGCACGTGCGTGTTTTCTTCTGGCTCCCATATACCCCAACTAAAGATCAACAGAGAATGAGGTGTGCTGGATTCTGTTTCCAGCATGCCAACATGCAGCACTGCACACACAAAGACACCGCGTCTCGGAAACTTATTTAAATCAAAACCTTTCATGCATTCTTTATTGTATACATGTGAACATGTGACAGAGTAATTAAAATTCATGATTAGCATTGCACAAATACACACTTTGAAAGACACAAAACGGCAATTAAAGTGTGCATCTTAATGAACAGAAAAGAAAAAGTGCGTACAGTAGATTATACAGAGTGTATAACTTTGTCTTTTCTTTAATAAAAGCACCATGCAGTGGCTACAAATTGTGAGAGAGAATGGCGAATGGCTGAGAGATGGGGGGGGGGGGGGGGGGGGGGGCAGGAAGGGGGAGTTAGTCCTTGGAAATAAAATACTTAAGTTCAATCACACAAGGTCAGCCGGGGGCGACGCAGAGAGGGAAGTGGTGACAGAGGGAGGGAGGGGGGTAGGGGGAGAGACATGGGAAGAGAGAGAGAGAGGTGTGGTGACAGAGAGAGGGGTGTGGAGACACAGAGAGAGAGGGGTGTGGTGACAGAGACAGAGAGGGGTGTGGAGACAGAGAGAGAGAGAGGGGTGTGGTGACAGAGAGAGGGGTGTGGAGACACAGAGAGAGAGGGGTGTGGTGACAGAGACAGAGAGGGGTGTGGAGACAGAGAGAGAGAGAGGGGTGTGGTGACAGAGAGAGGGGTGTGGAGACACAGAGAGAGAGGGGTGTGGAGACACAGAGAGAGAGAGAGGGGTGTGGTGACAGAAAGAGAGAGGGGTGTGGAGACAGAGAGAGGGATGTGGTGACAGAGAGAGGGGGGGGGGGTGGAGACAGAGAGAGAGAGAGAGGGGTGTGGTGACAGAAAGAGAGAGGGGTGTGGAGACAGAGAGAGAGAGAGAGGGGTGTGGTGACAGAGAGAGGGGTGTGGTGACAGAGAGAGAGAGGGGTGTGGTGACAGAAAGAGAGAGGGGTGTGGAGACAGAGAGAGAGAGAGAGGGGTGTGGTGACAGAGAGAGAGAGGGGTGTGGTGACAGAGAGAGAGGGGTGTGGAGACAGAGAGAGAGAGAGAGGGGTGTGGAGACAGAGAGAGAGAGAGGGGTGTGGTGACAGAGAGAGAGAGGGGTGTGGTGACAGAAAGAGAGAGGGGTGTGGAGACAGAGAGAGAGAGAGAGGGGTGTGGTGACAGAGAGAGAGAGGGGTGTGGTGACAGAGAGAGAGGGGTGTGGAGACAGAGAGAGAGAGAGAGGGGTGTGGTGACAGAGAGAGAGGGGTGTGGTGACAGAGAGAGAGAGGGGTGTGGTGACAGAAAGAGAGAGGGGTGTGGAGACAGAGAGAGAGAGAGAGGGGTGTGGAGACAGAGAGAGAGAGAGGGGTGTGGTGACAGAGAGAGAGAGGGGTGTGGTGACAGAAAGAGAGAGGGGTGTGGAGACAGAGAGAGAGAGAGAGGGGTGTGGTGACAGAGAGAGAGAGGGGTGTGGTGACAGAAAGAGAGAGGGGTGTGGAGACAGAGAGAGAGAGAGAGGGGTGTGGTGACAGAGAGAGAGAGGGGTGTGGTGACAGAGAGAGGGTGTGGTGACAGAGAGAGAGAGGGGTGTGAAGACAGAGGGGTGTGGAGACACACAGAGAGAGGGGTGTGGAGAGAGAGAGAGAGAGAGAGAGAGAGAGAGAGAGAGAGAGAGAGAGAGAGAGAGGGATGTGGTGACAGAGAGAGAGAGGGGTGTGGAGACAGAGACAGAGAGGGGTGTGGAGACAGAGACAGAGAGGGGTGTGGAGACAGAGACAGAGAGGGGTGTGGAGACAGAGACAGAGAGGGGTGTGGTGACAGAGAGAGGGGTGTGGAGACAGAGGGAGGGAGGTGGGGGGGGGGGGGAGAGACATGGGAAGAGAGAGAGAGGGGTGTGGAGACAGAGAGGGGTGTGGAGACAGAGGGAGGGAGATGGGGGGGGGGGGTGAGAGACATGGGAAGAGAGAGACAGTGAGGGGTGTGGTGACAGAGAGAGAGAGGGGTGTGGAGACAGAGGGAGGGAGGTGGGGGGGGGGGGGAGACATGGGAAGAGAGAGAGAGGGGTGTGGAGACAGAGAGGGGTGTGGAGACAGAGAGGGGTGTGGAGACAGAGGGAGGGAGATGGGGGGGGGGGGGGGGAGACATGGGAAGAGAGAGAATGAGAGGGGTGTGGCAGCTCCTTGTTTCAAGTCATTACATAAAAGCTGTTAACAATGATCTGTACTTGCTTCAGGGCCAGTGCAACAACTATATAAAAAATATCAAATTAAAAAAAGAAAGAAAGAAAGAAATACAAAGAAAGCCACCATCACCTCTTGTGTACAGTAACACGTCTGACACCCATGTGACCTTAAAATCATGTCAAGGTCATCAAGGGGAAAGTGATATGAAAATATGGCGTCCGTTGGAGGTCATCGTATTGGAAAGGTCACAAGATTTCAGTCCAACAGTCAACAAATGAAACAAGCCCATTGTTGGGGTTTTGTGATGGGTGGCTCCAACAGATGGCCAGACACTAATTAGAGCAGCTAGAGTTGCAGTTTTAATGAAAATAAAAATCATGTTTTAAAAGAATAGATATCATTCATACTGCTATATTCATTGCCACCATAACTTCAGGTGAAACAAATACACACCCTCTCTTTTAGTTATGCAAACACAGAAACATATAGTGATATAGTGATGTACACAAACATGCGACACTTACACACACATGGATACTGACATGCATCCGCACTCACACACATGCGTATGTATGTATATATATGGCATTGTGCCCAGATGAATTGAGCTAACTTGTATCTTACATGTTTTAGTCATCAATGCAAAAATGCCTGCATTGTTTTGGCAACAGAGAGTAACAGTATGCAACATTCTGCACCACATAAATGGTCAATGATAAGAATAATACTGGGTTCTTGGCTGCTACTACTTGTCATCTCTGCAACTTCAGCCAGTCAGAACATCACAAATAATATTCTGTGCAAAAGTCCAAAGAATGGAGGCCATGTCTGTTCCAGGCCAGAAGCCAAAGCCAACGCATCAACGGAGCGGAGACTAGCTGGTCGCAAACAAAACCTTCCAATTAAGTAATGGCGCACGCTTGTTTATTGCCAATAAGAGACATCCGGCAATCAGATTGCATTATTTGAATGCTGGAGCCATACTCAAATCACACCATGTGCATTACGCTGGTCAACACGGAACCAAACAGCAGTCAGATCAAAGATCAGAAGCTAGCATGTCAGAGTAAATGTGGAAGGTGGGGCTTAGAGCTCTGTGTGGAAGCCTGCAGCATGAGAAAACCACACAATGATGGGTGACAGCACACAAAGGCACGGACAGAAAATGAAACCTACAGCATTCAACCAACAGAAAAGGGCACATTTTTGCACTGTAGAAATGGACGGAACCATCAGTAAGACTACAAGAAGGCACAGTGACCTTCATACTTCTGCCCCAAAGTGGAAACATGCTCCTCTGTTTGTTTGCATTTTTAATCACATCCTTCTTTTTTCCCCAGGTGCCTGTGGCGGCTACATCATTGTCTGAATAAGTAAATGATCTCATGATTTCAGCCTTGTCACAACACTGCAGAACCAGCCTCAGCCAAGCATAGTCTCACCCAGTAAGGGACTTGGTAAGCAAGACAGTACCCAGTGCCATGACACTCCCCAAAACAGATTCTGCAAGTTCATGGCTGCAGTGTCAATCAAATTAGACCAAGGACAAAATTAATAAAATCAAATCACAGTCTTGCTGAGTTTCCTGAGCGCTTTAAACAAAGCAGACCTACAGTTAGTGTCTGTGCAAGAGTTTTACTTCACAATTCCCAAACTCAAAGACCATTTTCCAAGACCAAGTTACTGTTCAGTGCCAGCGGCATCTAGACACATACACAAAGTGTTTGGAAGCGGATTCAAGTTAAATAGATTTTGGTATTTCCTTTTATGATATATCATCCATCATTTCAACTCACAGTTTTTTGTTTGTTTCGTTTTTCTGCATCCCCCTTCTGCCGATTGTCTGTTGACAATTACCATGAAAACTGAAAACTTTCAAAGACCTTGGCAAAAAAGCAAGAAGAAAAAGAAGCCATTTTCACAAACATTCCTTGGAAAAAGCACATGAGTTTTCTCAAATTTGTAAAGATTGTAGTTTTGTTAAAGACTGTTAAAGATTTGCACAGACTGGATCACATGGTATATGATGCGGTCCTCTGAAAGATATATTACAACAGGAACACACTCACAAAAGAATGATGCTACCATGGTTGGGTCCAGTCAAGCCACTACACATGCAGTGATGTACTGGTTGGGGGGAGTCCTCAATAAACTTTGCCCAAGACTAAAAAAAAAAGTAAAAAAGGTCCACATAGTGGATACTATTCCACTCGGAAGCAAAGTTGTTAAACACATGAAAAAAGGCACCACAAAACGTTGTTAACAATTAGAGTGTTACAGACTACAGATTAAAATTATAGCAACAGATCAAGACAAGCAACTGCCATGAAAATGTCAGAGGGTTAAAGTCAGTTTGTCCTTTCAATTATTAAAACACAAAACACCCACACGCTTGAGCAATGTACTGGTGACTACACGTGTGATCTGCAATGACTTCCAAAAGAAACAGGCGAGGATTTTAGGGAGGAGACCAAAGAGACCTTTTACAACTCTTGATTTTTTGGGGGCTGGTTTTATCTCAGTCTGAACAGTATCCTTTAGTACTTGTTAATATGCAGTCACACTTCCACAATAATGCTGGCTATTTGAACCTTTAAAGCATATGGAACTATTTTTGTTTCAAGTCATCCACTTCCTTTTGTGCTGAGTAGCTCAGTAATTGTCTTCATGAATTTTTAGTCTTGTGAGCAGCTCTTCATGAAGTGTTGGTCTTGTGTGCAGCTTTGTTCATGAAGCATTGGTCTTGTACGCAGCTCTTTTTGTGAAGTGTTGGTCTTGTGTGAAGCTCTCTTTTTGTGAAATGTCAGTCACAGTCAGCCCTGAAAAGTGTAAGCAGCTCTGTCTTCAGGAAGTGTCAGTCACATTCAGCCCTGTCAGCAGCTCTGTCTTCATGAAGTGTCAGTCAGCCCTGTCAGCAGCTCAATCTTTGTGAAGTGTCAGTCATCCCTGTAAGCAGCTCCGTCTTTGTGAAGTGTCAGTCATCCCTGTAAGCAGCTCTGTCTTCATGAAGTGTCAGTCAGCCCTGTAAGCAGCTCAATCTTTGTGAAGTGTCAGTCATCCCTGTAAGCAGCTCCGTCTTTGTGAAGTGTCAGTCAGCCCTGTAAGCAGCTCTGTCTTCATGAAATGTCAGTCAGCCATGTAAGCAGCTCTGTCTTCATGAAATGTCAGTCAGCCATGTAAGCAGCTCTGTCTTTGTGAAGTGTCAGTCAGCCATGTAAGCAGCTCTGTCTTTGTGAAGTGTCAGTCATCCCTGTAAGCAGCTCTGTCTTTGTGAAGTGTCAGTCAGCCATGTAAGCAGCTCTGTCTTTGTGAAGTGTCAGTCAGCCATGTAAGCAGCTCTGTCTTTGTGAAGTGTCAGTCAGCCATGTAAGCAGCTCTGTCTTTGTGAAGTGTTGACCTTGTGAGCAGCTCTGTCATCACAATGAGTTGGTCTTGGCTCTGTCTTCATGAAGAGTTGGTCTTGTGAGCAGCTCTGTCTTCAAGAAGAGTTGGTCTTGTGAGCATCAGAGTTGGTCTTGTGAGCAGCTCTGTCTTCATGAAGAGTTGGTCTTGTGAGCAGCTCTGTCTTCATGAAGAGTTGGTCTTGTGAGCAGCTCTGTCTTCATGAAGAGTTGGTCTTGTGAGCAGCTCTGTCTTCATAAAGAGTTGGTCTTGTGAGCAGCTCTGTCTTCATGAAGAGTTGGTCTTGTGAGCAGCTCTGTCTTCATGAAGAGTTGGTCTTGTGAGCAGCTCTGTCTTCAAGAGGAGTTGGTCTTTTGAGCAGCTCTGTCTTCACAAAGAATTGATCTTGTGAGCAGCTCTGTCTTCATGAAAAGTCGGTTTTATGAGCAGCTCTGTCTTCATGAAGAGTTGGTTTTATGAGCAGTTCTGTCTTCACGAAGAGTTGGTTTTATGAGCAGCTCTGTCAACTCGTTTGAGGTCTAACTCTGCTCGACGCAGGATCTCTTTGGCAACTTCACCTGCACACATGAAATAACACAGTCAATGCAATGTTCAAATGGAAATGTGATAATGATCTATACCATTTTTAAGTTGTTATACTCATCTGCAACATTTATATTGCAGTTTGCAATGCTTGTAGAGAGTGTGGGTTGGTTCTTGGGTGGCAGTACTAGCAAATATACACATACAAGTAAATGAGCCAGCTGTCCTGCACTTTTAAGCTTATTGAATATATTAACTGACTAACACCACCCATGCCATTTTCAAAAAACAACACCTTTTTGACCTTCCAAAGTTCCCAGAGAGCAAGAGATATGGTGAATTCTCAACAGAATTAAGCTGCAATAAAGCCTTTAGAACAATACAAGTAAGCTAACCAGCACAAAATTATGCCTTAGCTTCCCTCAACACAACAGTAAAAACAAAAACACAAACAGGGACGACACACAAACAAAAACAACGAAATCATGGGCAACTTAACTGCACACGCATACATGTCCAGACAGATAGACATAAATCAAGAATTAATGGTCGCACTAAACTGGTAAACAAGTTTGCCAGTTTCTTACTTTACAGTTTCTTTCCTTTAACTATTTAGACTTTATCCTTGATTTCCTTTGCCCCCCCCCCCTTTAAAAAATAAATAAATTACTATTCATTAGATCACAGCCTGATCAACTGATTCACTGACCACGTGACAGAGGCATGGACTGAGCATTTGTGTTATCTCGCATCACAGTTCATTGAGCAAGGCTTCAAGAAAACTGAAAATGTTGAACACAATGTGGTATTACTGTTGTTTTGATTTATGCTGGATAACCTGTAAAACTAGTTTCTGATGCCTTTTGAATCCAGGGCTAGCACACGGAGAAAAAAAAAAAGCACTTGTAAGAATGCAGGTCAACTCACTGGCAAGAGCAGGACTGCCATGCCTGGCTGTCTCCGCTGTCAGATCCTCAGCCACCCGTCCCAGAAGCCTTTTGGCCGAAGTGGATGAACCAACCGGCTTCAGAGGTGGCACACAAAGGTCACTGACTGTCTGTCCGCCTGACCGTTTTCCCTCTTCCGTCATGGCCCTCCCGTCAGTTTGAGGAAAGTGGACGGACGCGAGGTACTCCCTGGCTCGCACCAGAACGCTATCGTCTGCCCTCTCCGCTGCCTGGTCTTGGTTGGTGCTAGTGGTAGCAGGGGCTGCGCTGGAAGCAGACGCAGGGCTGCCAGTTTCAGCTCTGTGCTCACCGCCGTAGTCACTTTCATCCCCACATTTCTCCAAGTAATCCCCCATCTTTTCTAAAAAGTCTGCATCTCTGTCGTAAATGTACCTGTCCTGGGCCAAAGCGCCGGTGCCTTTGTCGCTGAAGTCACCTTCAATCCCGTGAAAAGCCCCCGATTTTGAAACTGACGCCCCCTCCGCAGCAAGTGCCATCAGCAACTCTGGATTTTGATGCGAGTCGGCATTAGCGGTGGTGGTGGTTTCTGTTGTGGAGAACCCTCTGCTTTCTGCGCTGAAATTCCCCGTGTCGCCGCTTCTCTCAGAGCTGTTCTGGTGTGCCACGGCTTTCGGCAACTCCCCAAAGGGAAGCGAGTCCCCTGTCGTGCCTTGCAGGAGCTGCAGACTGGTCTCCAGGTCAGTGCTGTCGGCGCTAAGCTCCGAACGGAACGGCAGGCTCATGAACTGGTTGGTGAGGTTGCTGTGAAGCGCAGCTCCTCCATCCACTGAGCTCCCCATCCCATCCACGCTACTCTCCTCTGTCGGCACGCCCCTGGCTGCGGGCCGCAGTGCAAAGCCGTGATCACTGAGGCCAGAACGCAGCTGGGCCGCCAGCTTCTTCAGCTGGGCGCTGGTGTCTGGGTTGCTGGAGAGGGTGCTGGTGTTGGTGGTGGTGACGCCGCAGTCCTGCGTGGTCTGCAGACTCCCATTCCCGCTGCCCGTCTGGTAGCCAGTGTCCAGGGTGGACATGGAGCTGGGCTGCTGCACAGGGTCAAGGTCACTGCTCACCCCCTCCCCGTGCCCCGCTTCGGTCATGGAGGTGTCTCTGCCGTTCAAGCCAGCGTCCTCCTTGTCCACAGGGGGTGCGAAGTCTGCGTCCGTATCCATGGAAACGCTGGGCTCATGGCAGGGCGAAGCGCTGCCCTGGGTGTAGGTGGAGAAAGGCAAGGCTGAGGGAGAGAAGGGGGGGTCGGAGTGCCCAGCGCTGTGCTGGGGAGAGGAGAAGAGGGCGGCGGATGTGCTGGCCCTGGCTGTGCGAGACCGGCTGCGCGGCCCAGACCCTGAAAAAGAAGAGTTCCCTCAGACACACGATCCCACACAGGTCAGGATCTAATTGTAACAGCCACATCCATGCTGTAATGTACAGCCGTGGATCAATCTGGAACTTTGTACTTTGCTTTTCCTCAGTTCCACAGCCCAGAGATAAGCTTGTATATGAGTGAGTGTGTGAAAGTGTGTGTGCATGCGCGCATGAATGTGTGTGTCTGCATGCATGTCACCATGTGCATCTGCATGACTGTCACCATGTGTATCTGCATGACTGTCACTATGTGTATCTGCATGACTGTCACTATGTGTATCTGCATGACTGTCACTATGTGTATCTGCATGACTGTCACTATGTGTATCTGCATGACTGTCACTATGTGTATCTGCATGACTGTCACTATGTGTATCTGCATGACTGTCACTATGTGTATCTGCATGACTGTCACTATGTGTATCTGCATGACTGTCACTATGTGTATCTGCATGACTGTCACTATGTGTATCTGCATGCATGTCACCATGTGCATCTGCATGACTGTCACCATGTGTATCTGCATGACTGTCACTATGTGTATCTGCATGCATGCAAGTGATTGTGTGTGTGATTGTGTGTGTGTGTGTGTGTGTGTGTGTGTGTGTGTGTGTGTGTGTGTGTGTGTGTGTGTGTGTGTGTGTGTGTGTGTGTGTGTGTGTGTGTGCATACATGTGTGTATATGTTTCAATCCTTGACATCTATATTCTGCCTAAACTTGCCACAACTGTGCTTTGCCTGTGACCACAGATTGCCTGAGTGACAGGCAACAGTCAACAGAAATCAACTCAAAAAACTGATGTGAATGGTTTTGTTTGTTTGTTTGTTTTTAACTTCCCATTCTGGTCATTGAAGATGCTTTGAGCCCTTTGTGTCTTCTTCTTTTTTTGTGGTTGCTGTTTTGCTTTCTTTCCTATTTTTTTCTCTTTTTTTCCTTTACATTTGCAGCTGTAGGAGAGAACAACAAGAAAGGAACAACTAAATTTTTGTTTCTTATAGGATCAAAATATTTCTGCAGGCTTACCTAGTTGTGTTTTGTATTTTAGGGAGAATGTATGCATGGATTGAATTTGACTACATCTGAATCTCAAAAAGAAAGAGACAGTTTCAAAATCTCTCAAATTCAACTCTTAAAAACAAGAAAACAACAACTAAAACTCATAATAATATTAGAGTTAACAAAAAATAATTAAAATCACCCTCCCTGTTGATAACACAAACAAAAACAACACCCCAGCAAAATAAGAACAAATTTCAGCCAACACAGAAACAGCAGACATATCCTCCTTGACAACAGGGTATGGGCTGAGAAGTCTGGGCTCAGCCAGTGAAAAGCAACAGACATATCCTCCTTGACAACAAGGTATGGGCTGAGAAGTCTGGGCTCAGCCAGTGAAAAGCAACAGACATATCCTCCTTGACAACAAGGTATGGGCTGAGAAGTCTGTGCTCAGCCAATGAAAAGCAACAGACATATCCTCCTTGACAACAGGGTATTGGCTGAGAAGTCTGGGCTCAGCTAATGAAAAGCAACTGACCTGAGTGAAGGCAGGCAATGGGCGACACGTCAGGACTGGCCCGTTGCAGTGGAGAGCTCCCACCATGCACCTCCATCTGCAGCTGCTGCCTCACCTGGGATCCAAACCCCAGCTCTGTCCCATCCTCCCCATTCTCTGTGTCGCTGCTGATGGAAGGGAAACCTCGCAGCCTCCTCCCCCTCACTGTCAACAAGCCAGCACAAACCCATGACTCCAAGACACACATCAGTCCTTCTGCAGTCAAAGACTATTTTGTGTACAGGAATAAAACACGTGCATATAAACTGGTTTGCATTTTTGTTGTTGAATCACCCTGGCAGTATACCTTTTACAACCCCCTTTTTTTTAAACAACTTCTCCTTGCATGTGTGTGTGCATGTGTGTATGTGTGTGTGTGTGTGTGTGTGTGTGTGTGTGTGTGTGTGTGTGTGTGTGTGTGTGTGTTTGTGTGTGTGTGTGTGTGACTCTGTGTGTGTGTGTGTGTGTGTGTGTGTGTGTGTGTGTGTGTGTGTGTGTGTGCATGCGTATGCATGCATATGTGTGTGTGTGTGTGCATGTGTGCTTGCAAACAGGAGGGTGTCTGTGTTTACACATTAAATGGCACCAGCAGTAGCAGCTGTAGTTATTATTAGTATATTACAACCACTGATCACTTTTACATAATGCTGTTCTCTGCTTTCAAGCAGGCTCACTGCACTCTTGTCACATATGACTCCAAATGAGTGACTGTAGTCTTTTACAGCATGTTCTTTAATATCCATGTGGTGTACTTACACTGTTACAATGCTATTTGGCTGTTACATGGCTGATGCCATGTGAAACTGCTGCCGTCTCAGTGCACATTATGTGTACACCATGCAACTATACACCAGTTTACAGTGTCACTTTATTCAAAGCCATATATGTAGAATGCATACGTATGTCTAGCTGCAACCTGCCACCGGCACTTTTGGCAGAATGACCCGGATGTTTTATGCACCACTGCAGTAACACAGAGAGGAACAGATACTGCTGTAAGAGTCAGCACAGAAAGTTGACCCTGGAGACAAAAAATTGACTACTGCTTTTGCTCAGAACCGCAACCTTTCAATCATGAGTCTGGCGCTCCAGCCATTGAGCTATCCACACTCCCAAGTTGTAACAGTAATGTTGGTAGTGGTGGCAAAACAAGAATTCAGACAGAATACTATTGCTGTATCGGCAGTGTGAACATTGCCAGGGCATAACACAGTTGTCTACACTACATTTGCAAACAACGCACAGAAACAAACAACATGGACAAACCTCTGCACTTTTCTGCTATAGGAGACAACTCAGGAGAAGCCAGCGCCCCATGATCAGAGAAAGAAGATCTGAAGTAGTCTCCCTCTAGGTTTAAGGGCCCATGGATTGGACTTGAAGAAAACTGTACCTGCAAAATAATTAAACACAGTCATGAGGATAGCTGTAATAGATGAGCACCTGTGCTTGTAGCTAACACAGCTGTCCATATTCATGACATCTTCAAGGCCTGAAATGTCAGTCAACTACTGTGCACGTCGCTTAACACCACTGTGTAACAACAAATGCTCAAGGACATTTTCACTGTCCCATCATCTGCTCCAACCTCAGCAGTGTCGCTCCCATGTCACCTGTCCTGACATCGCTGCACCCCGCCACATCCAAGATCCATTCAGCAGCAACACTCCACTGCCAGAGGTCCATCATAGATGTCAGATTGCTGGCAAGCTACTCTTCAAAGGAGACACTGCACTGCTGCCAAGTCACTTCCTTGGTGTTCAGTCACATGACTGATGCCTACTCTCACTGAACACACACAGGACACCACCTGCTGTGTCCTCCAGTCGTGGCAACATACAGCATTAGGTTAGTCAGGGACCCAGACTTAGCAGCTCTCCAGTGGCAGCAACATGCAGCATTAGGTTGGTCAGGGACCCAGACTTAGCAGCTCTCCAGTGGCAGCAACATGCAGCATTAGGTTGGTCAGGAACCCAGACAGAGACTGAGCAGTCCTCCAGTGGCAGCAACAGGCAGCAGTAGGTTAGTCAGGGACCCAGACTGAGCAGTCCTCCAGTGGCAGCAACAGGCAGCAGTAGGTTAGTCAGGGACCCAGACTGAGCAGTCCTCCAGTGGTGGCAACAGGCAGCAGTAGGTTAGTCAGGGACCCAGACTGAGCAGTCCTCCAGTGGCAGCAACAGGCAGCAGTAGGTTAGTCAGGGACCCAGACTGAGCAGTCCTCCAGTGGCAGCAACAGGCAGCAGTAGGTTAGTCAGGGACCCAGACTGAGCAGTCCTCCAGTGGTGGCAACAGGCAGCAGTAGGTTAGTCAGGGACCCAGACTGAGCAGTCCTCCAGTGGCAGCAACAGGCAGCAGTAGGTTAGTCAGGGACCCAGACTGAGCAGTCCTCCAGTGGTGGCAACAGGCAGCAGTAGGTTAGTCAGGGACCCACACTGAGCAGTCCTCCAGTCGTGGCAACATACAGCATTAGGTTAGTCAGGAACCAAGACTGATGAAGACTTACAACACACACAAGTTGTAGAGTGCAACAGAGAAAGAGAGAGAGAGAGAGAGAGAGAGAGAGAGAGAGAGAGAGAGAGAGAGAGAGAGAGAGAGATGTGAAACTGCATAATTTTATGTGCAGGAAGGCTATGTTTTCCAGTCTGGAAAAATAGCACACAAAAGAATACATTATTACTATCATTATTATTACTGTTATTATTATTATTACCAGCAACTTACAGATGATGGAGTATGGACAGGAGACCCACTCTCCCACTCGGGAGTACTCTTCTTGGGGTGTGGCGGGGTGCAGAGGGCCGCCGACACGTGGTCTGGAGACCTTTGCTCCATCCTGAATAAGTACAGAGGAGCAGGTTTGTCAGCCGCCTCAGTTCAAATTACCTCTTCTGTCGCATCCCATCACTCTGTCGCAGCTGTATCATGTATGGCGGTTACACATCTCACGTTTTGATGCGCAGACAGATGGACTGCAGTTTCCACTTTAATTCTTACTATTAGTGCTTGGCAACGATCATTGAGTGTTACCTCCCTTGCTCCTCCGCTTGAATTTTAAAAGATTCATGTACCCCCTGTGTTAACAATTCAAATGTTGTGGCTAAAGCTGTAAAGGTCATTTAAGATACAGGCAACAACAGAGAAGAAAAGAAGAAAAAACTATTATAGTATCATAAACTAAAATTGTTTGAAATAAAAAATGAAGCAAGAAGGGAATATACATGTAGACATTTTTGAATGTGCAATTTAAACAAAATGACAACAACAACAAAATAGATTTCATTTTATTTTAATCTTCATGATCATTTTGCGGTGTCATGTCAAACGATAATCTCCCAAGTTATCATTGAGCTTAAGACTAGAAACGCACATATGTGTACAAACTCACTCACTCACAAGCTCATACATTCATTCACCCACATGCACATGGACACAAACACACACACTGTAATCAAAACAATCACAACAGTGATGCAGATCTAAATAAACTAGAGGGAGTCGTTCCAAATCAGGAAAGAAAAAGGCAAGGTCATGAAGACGGCAACACCCTACCTGACAGGGCTAAGAATAGAGCTGGAGTCAGCATGGAAGAACAGTTTCCGACGCAGGGATGAGGAACTAATGCTGTCCCTCCCACTGTTTTCCTCCCCCTCCTGGTATGTCATGTAGTCACCTGCACACAGCCAGTCGGCATTAATACTGACCACTCAAAGCCTAGGTCATGTAGTCACCTGCACACAGCCGGTCGGCATTAATACTGACCACTCAAAGCCTAGGTCATGTAGTCACCTGCACACAGCCAGTCGGCATTAATACTGACCACTCAAAGCATGGTCAGGTAGTCACCTGCACACAGCCGGTCGGCATTAATACTGACCACTCAAAGCATGGTCAGGTAGTCACCTGCACACAGCCGGTCGGCATTAATACTGACCACTCAAAGCCTAGGTCATGTAGTCACCTGCACACAGCTGGTCGGCATTAATAGTATTAATACTTACCACTCAAAGCCTAGGTCAGGTAGTCACCTGCACACAGCTGGTAGGCATTAATAATAATACTGACACTCAAAGCCTAGGTCATGTAGTCACACACAGATGGTTGGCATTAATACTGACCACTCAAAGCCTAGGTCAGGTAGTCACTTACACATAGCCGGTCTGCATTAATACTGACCACTCAAACCCTAAGTCACGTAGTCACTTACACACAGCCACAGTGTGTGAGGAACTACTGTTACTACTGACCACACTCAAAACCTGGGTCATTTTTGACCAGTCACTCAGCCAGCCCAAACCAATGGCTCAGTCAGGCAAAATAATGCTGACTGCACAGAATCTGATGGAAACATTTCAACAAGAGCAGGGCCAGTCCTACACCCAGCTCAGCTCAACTCACTCTGATGTTTCATGTCATAATCACCCTCAGCACATACTCTTAACTCCTGCTTCTTGAATGTCATAGGATGCACAGTGGAATAATGCGAGCTATGCTCAGCTATCTTCCCAAGGAAAGCCATGTGCGACTTGCATCTGCCCTGGGCCGGCCAGGTGTAAACTATAACAATAATAAATAATAACAGATTGTTTATGATGCTTGATCTCGTAAGAGCCCAGAGTGGTGATGCTTGATCTCACAAGAGCCCAGAGTGGTGATGCTTGATCTCACAAAAGCCCAGAGTTGCTACAAAGACATAAGGATATGCTCATTTCATCCCACAAACACACAGACACACGCACACACACACACGCACACACACACACACACACACACACACACACACACACACACACACACACACACACACACACACAAGCACATACACACACACACTTATAAATCTACTTCAGGCATTGGTAAGGTATACACACGCATGCACACACACACACACACACGCACACACACACACACACACACACACACAAGCACATACACACACACACTTATAAATCTACTTCAGGCATTGGTAAGGTATACACACGCATGCACACACACACACACACACACACACACACACACACACACACACACACACACACACACACACACACACACTCACACATATATCCTATGTAAACTAACACAGTGTCCTGAACCCAGCCCAGGCTCAGCTCAGCCTGGTGATATGTGTAGGTAGCGGCCCCAAATGGCCGACTGGCCAGGGCAACATGACAGACCTCCTGCCCACCGTTTTCAGTTCTTTCTCAAGTTACCAGTCAGTAGACCACATGGTCCTAGTTCTTTCCACTGACTAACCAATTCATTGCACTGACTAATCTGAATGGCTTCCCTCAATTACCAATTCATTGCACTGACTAATCTGAATGGCTTCCCTCAATTACCAATTCATTACACTGACTAATCTGAATGTCTTCCCTCAATTACCAATTCATTACACTGACTAATCTGTATGTCTTCCCTCAATTATCAATTCATTACACTGACTAATCTGAATGGCTTCCCTCAATTATCAATTCATTACACTGACTAATCTGAATGGCTTCCCTCAATTATCAATTCATTACACTGAATAATCTGAATGACTTCCCTCAATTATCAATTGTCACTGTATAACCAATTCATTACACTGACTAATCAATTATCAATTCAACTAATAAACTGACCCAGCAAGCAATCATCTCTTTTTAAATTGAATCAGGTGAACATTTTTAACATAAACAATACTGCTGGACTGGCACCAACATATCTAATTTTGCGCACACATTATTGTTAACTGACCCAAGACGTTCTCTAAATCCAAGTCCATCGGCAGAGTCAGCATAGTCTGACAGGATTCTGAAACAGACACACATTACATATTTCAAATAATATCATGAAATCATAACAACAAGCAACATTATTCACAACATCAGTAGTTACTTTAAAGTCCATCAGAAATGACAGAGTAACAATCTTCCACAGTGAGCTGTTAAAGCAAATGGTGCATCAGCCAACTACATTAGGCAAACAAATTACATGCATGTGTGTTACTCTTGCTTCACAGCTCTACAGATGTTCCAGGGTGCAAACAGGACCTACAGGCTGGAAACATTTTGCAGCAAGCACTTTGGGATGCACTTCGCTAAACATATCGGGGATGCCTGCACTTTCAGTCTCTTAAGTCTTGATGGCAGTACTTCCTGGTATCAGCAAATCTGAAACAAGCTACAGGTTTTCATACTTTCCAAACTGTGCTATCCTGTCAGGCAACTCAAAGACAAAGACAAATCTGCGATCTGTGATCATTGAAATGCTGAACCTGTGACAGACATGTCAAAATTATCTGAATCACTTTAACAAAATGAAAACACATCATGTATTGAGACTGGCACACTGTCTGCTGTGAGGTTGTTATGGTGACATATCTATATTTGGTACATTGTCTGCTGTGACAGTGTGAAGTTGTTATGGTGACATGTCTGTATTTGGTACATTGTCTGCTGTGACAGTGTGAGGTTGTTATGGTGACATGTCTGTATTTGGCACACTGTCTGCTGTGAGGTTGTTATGGTGACATGTCTGTACTTGGCACACAGAGGTCAAATGATTGTCATCTAGCCTTCAGCTTTATGCATGTGTGACGACAGTACTGGGAAAAGCTATCTAGAACTTAGAAACTGGATTTTATTAAAATACATGGGAAAAGCTATCTAGTTAGTAAATGGATTTTATTACAATCAGTCTCACACGCAACTATTAAAACATTTTAACGTCCTGTCAACTACACAAGCTGCACATACCAATTAGTATTTCCTAGCTGTTCAACAAGAGCCTTAGAAAAAAAAAGCCTAGCCCTTAACGAAAAATGTTTGAGAGTTGTTGTTTTTAAAGGAGAAAAACGACAGGGCAGAAAGAGCAAGAGGACTAGGCAGGAGAAAAAAAAGAAGAAAAAAGAGAGGAGATCAGAAAAGAAAATCAAATGACAGCCCTGAGATTCCAGGCAGGAGGATCAAACATCCCCAGCCTCTCTTCAGAGGCATGGGAATACATGCTGAAATGAATCTCTTTGTCTTGTAATGCCACTGAGACCATTAAGCTTATAAATATAAGAACTGTTGTGCAGTAAGAGCCATTATTACTAATAATGATTACTATCCTCAGAGGTTAAAATGGTATGCTAATCAATCACTGATTTAAATTTTAATGCAACTTGTAAGGATGAGAAAGTAAGATCCACACTGTCCCAAGATTTGTTTCCCCTGCACATACTGTTTGTAGAGTCAGTTCCGATTCCTACAGCAAGATGAAAGACACAGCCACTCTCATATCATGTAGCAAGAGAGTTTCAGACAGCAGCAGACACAAGGCGAAACACTGCAGGAAAGTGTAAGGCATGAACTACTCACTCTCCACAGCCTTTCTACTGCGAGTCAGTTCCTTCTGTATGGAGCCCTGAGTTTCACTGGGGGTTGCCATAACCACACCCTCATACCCTGGAAAAAGAAAGAACCAAAGTAAGAAACTAAAAAAAAAATCTGCACCCCCCCCCCCCCCTGCATCATGTTTAAAACTATATGCTCGCTCAGCGGGGAATAGCGCTATAGAAAATTTATGTATTATTATATGTAGTCAGGCATCACATTTGATTATCTAGATTTTTCCTTTTTTAAATCAGTCGCTCTTCAATTGTTTTGTTTTTTAAATCAATCGCTCTTCCCCTTTTAATTTGAGGGAAACAAGTCCTGTTTTGTTCATTGTTCACACACTAAAAGACTGATTTTCTGTTGTTTCTCTTATAGATATCATTATTATCAGCATTTTATAGCTTCTTGAACAGTCTACATGGTCTGCGCCTGCTACAAATTATATCTGGACATTTGGTTTCCTTTTTGTTGTGGTTGTATGTTTCTTGAATCTAACTAACAGAACTTTGCTCATGGTCATTACAATACTAGTGGGTTTTGCTGCACAGAGCACTGACATAATTGCCTGGTCACAGGTGGGTGTCAAAAGCAAGACATTAACCCTTTCACTGTTACATCAGTTCAAAACAACAAGTGCAACATTTTAAATCCTTGGACTATTTTTGTTTTCTTTTTTGCTTTAGCGTGTAAATGGATATCCATCAAGGGCATTGTACTGAAATTAGATTTGTTATAGGACTGGAAAATATACAGTTTGCAGGAATGTGAGTGCACTTTCCAGCCTGAAAATGTTACGGGTCTGGGGCAGTGAAGGGGTTTAGAGGAGTTCTATGAGAGTATAACTGACATAATTGCCTGGTCACAGGTGGGTGTCACAGGCAAGACATTAGTAGGGTTCTCCGACTGACATGATTACCTTGGCCATAGGCAGGTGTGACAAGCAGGATGTGGGCTGTCTGTCTGACATGATTACCTTGGCCATAGGCAGGTGTGACAAGCAGGATGTGGGCTGTCTGTCTGACATGATGACCTTGGCCATAGGCAGGTGTGACAAGCAGGATGTGGGCTGTTACATGATGACCTTGGCCATAGGCAGGTGTGACAAGCAGGATGTGGGCTGTCTGTCTGACATGATGACCTTGGCCATAGGCAGGTGTGACAAGCAGGATGTGGGCTGTCTGTCTGACATGATGACCTTGGCCATAGGCCGGTGTGACAGGCATGATGTGGGTTGTCTGACGGACATAATTACCTCAGCCATAGGCAGGTGTGACAGACAGGATGTGGGTTGTCTGACGGACATGATTACCTCAGCCATAGGCAGGTGTGACAGACAGGATGTGGGTTGTCTGATGGACATGATTACCTTGGCCATAGGCCGGTGTGACAGGCATGATGTGGGTTGTCTGATGGACATAATTACCTCAGCCATAGGCAGGTGTGACAGACAGGATGTGGGTTGTCTGACGGACATGATTACCTTGGCCATAGGCAGGTGTGACAGACAGGATGTGGGTTGTCTGATGGACATGATTACCTCGGCCATAGGCCAGTGTGACAGGCAGAATGTGGGTTGTCTGACGGACATGATTACCTTGGCCATAGGCAGGTGTGACAGGCAGGATGTGGGGCGGGGGGTTCTCTGACCAGGGAGAGGGAGCCACCATGTGATGCTGGAAGTAATAGTCGATGGCCCGCTGCGCCCGCTGCTCTGCCTCCTCATCAGGGCTGCAATCAGTACTACAGTACATACTCAGCTGGTTGTCACTACTTCAGCTGGCTGACTGTCAAACACTGTCAAGCCAACTGACAGTGACAGGCATATCGGCAGGGTCACCAGTTCTGTCCAAAGCCATACTGACCAAATAATAAAAAGTACATTATTCCCCTTCCCGGTGATACTGTCAGTCAGACTGGCTACATTATTTCCCTGGACTGGTAAGATTTCCTGCCAAAGTCTGGTCGGCTACCTTCCTTGGACTGCTAATCTTGTCAAAGTCTGGTCGGCTACCTTCCTTGGACTGCTAATCTTGTCAAAGTCTGGTCGGCTACCTTCCTTGGACTGCTAATCTTGTCAAAGTCTGGTCGGCTACCTTCCTTGGACTGCTAATCTTGTCAAAGTCTGGTCGGCTACCTTCCTTGGACTGCTAATCTTGTCAAAGTCTGGTCGGCTACCTTCCTTGGACTGCTAATCTTGTCAAAGTCTGGTCGGCTACCTTCCTTGGACTGCTAATCTTGTCAAAGTCTGGTCGGCTACCTTCCTTGGACTGCTAATTTTGTCAAAGTCTGGTCGGCTACCTTCCTTGGACTGCTAATCTTGTCAAAGTCTGGTCGGCTACCTTCCTTGGACTGCTAATCTTGTCAAAGTCTGGTCGGCTACCTTCCTTGGACTGCTAATTTTGTCAAAGTCTGGTCGGCTACCTTCCTTGGACTGCTAATCTTGTCAAAGTCTGGTCGGCTACCTTCCTTGGACTGCTAATCTTGTCAAAGTCTGGTCGGCTACCTTCCTTGGACTGCTAATCTTGTCAAAGTCTGGTCGGCTACCTTCCTTGGACTGCTAATCTTGTCAAAGTCTGGTCGGCTACCTTCCTTGGACTGCTAATCTTGTCAAAGTCTGGTCGGCTACCTTCCTTGGACTGCTAATCTTGTCAAAGTCTGGTCGGCTACCTTCCTTGGACTGCTAATCTTGTCAAAGTCTGGTTGGCTACCATTATTTCCCTCGAATGGTATTAACTATTATAGTAGTAATCCTGTCAAGTAGTCAAAGTCTGGTTGGCTGCCATTATTTCCCTCGACTGGTATTAACTATTACAGTAGCAATCCTATCAAGTAGTCAAAGTCTGGTTGGCTGCCATTATTTCCCCTGACTGGTATTACAGTAGTCATCCTGTCAAAGTCTGGTTGGCTGCCATTATTTCCCCTGACTGGTAATCTTGTCAAACTATTGCCACCAACAATGAACAAAGGCCAGTTACTGTGTTAGTCAAAGTGGCTTTGATTCTGTTTCCAAGACAGTGATCAGCTTAGCAAAATTCTGCATTCAACTCTGTTCGGCATGTCTCTTGTCAGTGTAACAAAATGCTGGTGCACACTAACAACTAATGCTGCTTTTGAGGAATACATATTGTTAGCTAAGGTGTCCACACACATTTTATAAGACTATAAATTTCCCAGTCATACTCACACAGTCCCAGATCATAAGTATTCAATAGTGGTCTCCTTAGTTCATCAAATTCAAAATAAAATCACACACATATGCACTCTGTCTCTCACACATGCAAATGTGCAAACACGCACACATATGCATGCATACATGCACACACACACACACACACACACACACACACACACACACACACACACACACACACACACACACACGTCCTCATGCATTCACACTGGCATGTCACTGTAGTAAATGACATTAAATAGAACACTAGGTGACTGATGAGAGTGGAGCACAAAAATGATGAATATCAAGACTAATAGTAATACATCATATGCTGATTAACCAAAGAATAATAAAACACTGAAACACCAAC
Organism: Alviniconcha strummeri; assembly: GCA_963584105.1. Classification (NCBI taxonomy): domain Eukaryota; kingdom Metazoa; phylum Mollusca; class Gastropoda; family Provannidae; genus Alviniconcha; species Alviniconcha strummeri. The sequence continues at coordinate 2,349,059 of OY757548.1, forward strand.
AATCAATATTAAATGAGGCGCAGCTTGTGAAGTGCAATACCTATGCTTGGACATCTGTCGTCTGATTTCCCTGTCATCAATGTGTACAGGTCGTAGTTCAGCTATATGTTCCAAGTTCCACTGAAATGTCTCCTTCTGTAAACAGCAACAGATTCACTGTTTGAAACAGATTCTGGGTCACCAATAAACATGTTCACAAGATTTATAAAATGATCATTGCTCAGTTTTAAATCAAATTCCTTGTGCATCTAGTTAAACTTAAAGTCAATTGACTCAATATGACTTATTTATTTGTCATTACCTGGCTGAACAAATTCATCATAAAGTTGTACCTTAACTGTATCTTACAGAAAGTCTGTCAGTGTCACTGTATCATTCATGGTAATATGGTATCACTAAGACACTAGACTCAAATTTGTTTCAGGCTGGATACCTTTCTCTTCACAGACCTTGTTAACCAAACAACAAAGCTCATGCCACTGGGCATCTAAATGTAGAATCTTTTCGGTGGTGACCAAATAATGCTAGCATCAAGGCTTCCCCACCTGAAAATAATGATCCGTTTGAAATTTCTGCTGATGCATACAGACTGTTAATGCTAGGATTGTCTAATATTAATAACAGTACAATAACAGTTTAACACTAATGTAATAATATAGCAAGCACTGATGCCAATTACCATTCTTCCAAGCAAAGGACACAAAAACAACATAACTAAAAGCAGGTAAGTGCTTTAGTTGAACTACATATATATATATACTACATATCATTTTTCACCATTTAACTGCTAACTTCTTTAGTTTAAGTGTCATTTGTAGCTTGATAAATGGTAAAGGGGATTACCCCCAAATTTGCAAGTTTTATCCTTCCCATCACCACTGCACTGGCATACATGTTCATGTTGTATGGAAAGTCTGAACGAGCCCAGAAAATATGGCAACTAACAGAATGCCAGTCACTGCTGTGAAGCCAGACAGCTGATGTGTGAATGTTATTTTGTTACAAATAAAATAATAATAAATTTAGTATTTTCAAAGCACAAAATCTTGTCCTTAGAGTTAGAGACTATTCTGAGTACACACACACACACACACACACACACACACACACACACACACACACACACACTCACAGGCACCTGCACACACAAGCGTTCTGACTATACAAAACTAAATATATATTATACACTACTTCACTACACTAAGTACTTCAAACTGACCTCCGCCCGGCCAGGTGTCTCTGCCATGTTGAACATGTTGGGGCTGAAGACAGGGAAATGCAGACGATCGTCCCCCTGCTCAAAGGGGTTGTGCTGAGGCCGGCGACGACCGCTGCTGCTACTGCCAGACACTGATGATAAGGGTGAAGAACTCCCACTAGCAATTTTGTCTCGATGCATTTTGTCTGGACTGCCAAACACCATCCTTGGGAAGAGAAAAAAGAACAGAAAGAAAACAAGATACACAATTTCACTGCGGGGTATAAATAAATCTTAATCACTTGAAGCTGAAGAAAATGATTACTGAGAAATGGTTATCATTAGAGTGGCTTCTTCTCTGGAACTTATGATGACTTGACAACAAATAATGAAATTAAATCATTTACATCTCACAAAAGGTTGGCACTTCCAACTGAATAGTTTAAAACATTGTAATTAGTTTTTAATCCTATAAAGTATACTATAATGCCAACCCAAGAGAAGATTCTTTTGAAGAGTTGCAGAACTTTGTTATGAAAAGATTTCTAAAAAGACTGGGGGTGGGTGGTGGGTGATGGGGCCGGGGGGAGGGGTAATAAGCAGCAAGACTGAAAAAAATAAAAGACTCACCTTTTGGCAGTCTTTGGCGTCTTGAAAGTTGGCAGATGGTCAAACAAGGCAGGGGTCCCTTCACCACTTGGTGCTTTGACAGCAGACTCCCCATCACTGTACCCCCCTCTCCCCCTCTCTAGATGTGGGCTACCACAGCTGTGGCCACCCCCCTCTTTCCAAGGGGGGCTACAGGCTGAGGCTGTGTCTCTGGGTGAGGGCTGTAAGGGGCTGGCCCCGGACCCATGCCGCTGGTTGTAAGGGCTGGTCAAAGCTTGACGCAGGTACATGTCTGAGCGAAGCGTGTGTCCCAGAAGGTGGTGTCCTGACCAGACATGCAGGGGGGATGCAACGTGATTTCCGTCTTTGATCTGTTTCAGTCCTTTGTCTGGATGTTCCAGTCTGTTGGCTTCAGCATTCAAACACAGACCATGGCCATGGGGGGTTTGCAGTTCTCTGAAGTCCTGATCAACATTAGGTTTGAAAACAGTGGTCCTGTCTGACCCAGTAGGTGGTGTAGACTCTGGGTTTGACTTTGAGACCAGGTGAGAATCACCATCATACATTTCAGCTGCAGGTTCTGTTTTCATTCTATCTTCCAGTTCCAGCACAAGTTCCAGTATAGAAATATCACCTGATGATGACATCTGGTCATTGTTAGTGTAGTGTAACTGTTCTGTTCTGTTACTTTTTGTAGCATGTTCATCACAAAAGACTTACTAATTTTACTGATGCTTTGAAACAACCACTGTGCACAGCATACACCTTCAGTATTAACCGTTTTAGAGGCTCAGCTTGTCGAGTCAGCAAATCCACCATTTCTGACAGTCTGTGAGAACCTGTACAAGAAAGAAACACAGTCAAGAACAAAAAACAACAACAACTTAAGATTATAAGATTAAAAAAGAAAGCTCAGAGTCAGAGAGAGAGAGAGAGAGGAAAATATTTGTATTTAATATTTTTAATACATACATGTATATTTTATAGTCAAGAGACCCAGACCATAGTCAGGATGTGTTGTAAATATGTACATTACAGTATACATACTTCAGGGCTGGGGACACATGGTTTGTTGTGAAAAACTAGTCCCAGAAATTGTTAGTGTTAGTGTTACTCAGGAACATTTGATTAAAAGAATTGTATATAATATATATATTAAATGTAAACTTTAGCCAAGGGAACACAGATCTCAAAACAAAACAAACACACAAAAACAAAATAATCCTTGAGTTGATTTTGAGCCAAATTGAGGTAAATTCCCTACTTTACTCTTTGACTTTGAGTCTTTAGTGTTTTTAAGTCAAATTTTTGTCTACTTTGGCCATTTGATTTGGAGTCATACTTGCTGTTTGGAATTTCAGATATGGGGAGCAATGTTTAAAAGTTCCTATTTTAGCATTGACATAATATTAATTAATATACTATATAGCATAAAGTAACTGACAAAAACAAGCCAAGTCAATACACTCTGCACTCTTAAATTTAAGAATAATGCTGACCATGAGAAATTGAGATGTGTATGTGTGTGTGCATATATATATATGGTAATTTTGGTATCACTCTATCATATGCCTGAGGCATAAAATGTGCAATCAACAAGCTGCACACAGTTACTTACACTTATACACTACACCACTATACAATTAGAGAAGCACTGCTTCATGGGGATGAATGGCTTACCAGACAGCAAGTCCTACCCAAAAATAAACAATGTATGTGAAAATTGAAATGAGGCAATAATTCAGGACACTAAAAATAGGAAATTAGACTTGACTGTAACTCAGTTCTGTTTTGATTTCTTTACCAACATAGCCTAGTGTTATTGTTTGTGTTACTCACTGACTTCAGTGACTATATTACTTTATTAGAATATTACTGTCAGTGAACAACTGTTCTTTTAGTTTTACAGTTTTAGTAAATATTACTGTTAGTTTTACTGTATTAATTATTACAGTATTATTACTGTTAATATTATTAATTACTACAATACTAGAATTATGTAGTACTTAAAATACTAGTTTCACTTTCAGTGTTTCACTAGTTTCAGACAAAACATTTTTGACATTAAATTAACAAGGCTAGTTTAAATAATTAAAAGGAGTCAGCCGGCATCATCAGGTTTTGTTGTTGTTGTTTTAACAGATCTAGTATTTAATATACTGTAATAATTAGTACAACAACAGTAAACTGAGCAATACTGTTTACCAGTTAACATTGTAATAATACAACACTCAACCCTGGTTCCCTAAAGTTTAATCCTTGAACTAGAACTAGAAGTACTAGAACTTGTAGAAGTCTTCTTCTTCATGAACATTCATACTCGTGACACTGACAGGAACGGGTACAAAATCAACGCAAATTGCTCTCTGTCAACGTAAAACTTTCAAATTTATTATTTAACCGAGTGTATCTGCGTAGTTTGAGTGTCATTGTCAGAATGTCACACAGTGTCACTCAGTCAGTGACTGTGACCGAGTCGTGTGATCACAGATCAATGACAGAAATCTTGATCACGACAACATAAAGGTTAATCATGGAAAACAAGGACAGTATAGCGCAAACAAAACAGAGTAAATGCAATCATACAATCACACCATCTTAAAACAAACGCACAGACACAAAATAAGGTAACAAAACGAAACCAACAGCTGCTTACTGCATGTGTTTCAACTTGTTTTGGGAGAAACGACTCCATTCGTCTGTGCCGCCGGATTTTAGCCAATGAATGCAAACTTCCGCTTATTTCAGTATAATGCACCCTCAATGAACGTTCTTTTTAAAAAAAAAATCTCTCAGTTAGGAACTGAATGTAAGACTTTAGAGTTATTGTGTGTGGTTATTTTTTAAGTTACATGTAAGAACTAATTGTATCCTTCAAATTATTCCTGAAAGTCACAAAAATAATTTAAGAGTGTTTCATACAAAAAGTGAAAATGGCGGACGGAGGGAAGCCAAAAGTGTCGACTGCAAGAGAAACTTTGGACAGTAAGTTAGTTGATATCATGTCCATTTGACCTTTAATTATGTGTAACCATTTGATTGTAAAGCTGCATGTACTACCAACGTATGCTTACACAGAAATAATTATCTTCCAACAGAGGATGCGATACTAGTTTACTACACGTTCCATGCCGTAGCCGTTTAAAAAATATATTTTCGATGTTTTCTTTGACTTTGTGTACTAACTCTAGGTTATGCTGCAGCTGTACGCATTTTTCGTACCACTGACGCAAAATAGGTAATGTTTCGCGTCGGTTGACGCAAATATATAAAGACAGCGCGACCCCTGGTTTAACGTAGTTTGGAGGGCATGGGATTGGGAGGACTAAATCATGTGACAATGTTACTTTTGTTTAAAAATTAATCCCATTCCCTTTCAGTACAGTTAGTGAGTTACACACTAAGAAAAGGAGAGTTGGCTAAAGATTTTGTTTTTTGTTTTAACCAAAGGGTGCACAATATCTGTGTGTCTGCAGAAAAGTTATTATATATATATGTTAACTGATACTAGTGGTAGGATGTATTTTGCAGCTCTGACACTAGTGACAGATTCTGAGATAGACTGATATATTGTCATCACTGTTGAACATGGGGCTAGATGCAGACACCCCAGTGGCACTGTTCATCAGGCTGTCTAGCAATGGTTTCAGTGTGTTCAAACCTTGTGTTAACCTGTGGGGTATGTTGCGTTTTGCAGCACTGATGGAGATGTCAAAGCTGTTGAATACAGGGCTGGATGCAGACACTCTAGCACTGTGTGTCAGGCTGTGTGAGAATGGTGTCAACCCTGAGGCCCTTGCCCTTGTCATTCAGGAGCTGAGGAGAGAGTCTGCTGCCATCAAGGTCAGGGTCACATTTGTGTGGCAAACCCAAGGACAGCTGGCTGCAGCAATTGCAATGCCAAACATAATGGGGGGGGGGGGGGGGGGGGGGGGGGCTTTAATGTGTTTTTAATTAAAAAAATGTTTTTACACATTTGGATTAAATTCATAAAACTGTTGGAAAAAAGATATATGAGCCTGTGACAAAAGTTGCTCCCGCTTAACCCGGGTATGTTTGTATACTCCTATTTATTTTCGTCTTATTACAGTTACATGAAACTGTGGTTGCTTCTATTCAGTATGCATTGATGAGTAGTTAAAGTAAAAATTGGCAGCTTTGGTCACCAAGAGGAGGATTAAAAACAAAAATACTTGACGAAAATCTACGAAAAGCGGCTTCCGGAAAGTGGGACAACGTGGGTTGTTCGACTTCAGCTGAAAACAGCAACTAACCAGCTGAACTATTCTTCACTACTTGTACACCATTTGACTACTGAATAAACAAAATTTAGTATCCAGTCAAATTGCAAGCCATGCGTGACGTTTTATAACCAAAAAAACGAAATTGAAAATACACTGGCCGTTCGTAACGGACTGTGTCCAAATTTCCGATAAGTTTGAAGATCATCTGCTACCGACCGCCATTGCATTCACTGTGGACCTTCGCTTCTCTTATTTGCATATCAATCGCGCACCGAAAGCAGTCAATGTTTTTACTGCAGGCATTTTCGTGTTTAAATTTTTTTTACCCAGAAGTGAAAAATCTAAAACTTTGTCCATTTGTTACAAACGACCTTTTGCAAATTTTATCGACATCGCAAACATTTAATTGCTGCTGACCGCTTCTAAAACTACCACTGGCCTTCCTGTTGACATCACAAGGCCGCTTGTCGCTGACAATGGTTTTGTCGAAGGGGTGGCGGTGAGTATTCTGACTGTGTCCGGTTATTTTGTTTTGTTACGAACGTCCTAAATGTTACAAACAACCCACATAATTGTCAAATTTCTGTCCTCATCATATATTTTCCAAAACAAATGCTTTCTTAGCCACTAGTAGTAGTAAGTGATATAAATGGCATTGGTAGTGTGCTTTGTTTACTTCATCATATTATGGCGGGAAGGGGGCAATTTCAGATTGTGGACACAGTTTGTGACTGTGTCTATGTTATGTATGTCCAGGTGTCTTTCGTTACGTTAGTCTGCAGTCCGTCTATGTCAGTAATTATTGCTGATTTAGCTAAGCAGTTGATTTAAAAGTTGAAATGGCTCACAGCTTACCTTTCAAGTTGTTGTTTACAAACTTTTACGTCCAAATGGAAGCTTGTGCATATTAAACAAGTACTCTGTAAACTTTGTAGCAGGTGAATGTAACATGAACACAGTGCTACCCCCCCATCCCCCTTTCCTTTGTTTTGCAGTCTTATTTTTGTTTCCCTTCCGCATTAAATGTAATAGTTGACTTGCCACTGTAATTTTTATTTTATTTTTTATTGATTAACTGTGCATGAAGGCCGACTTTATGGGGGGGGGGGGGGGGGGGTGAAGATTTTCTTACAATTAAATTTATTATAAACATTTTCACTGCTCTTGTATTTAAATAAAGACCTTTGGTATGTAAGGGCACTTTAGGATTGTTACAGTCCAAAGTACATGTAGCATTTTTCTGTTTTCCTTTTTTACATACTGAAAAATTTAATACAGGTATCTGACTTAAAGATGCCATACTTTGTGACCTGATTGCATTTTTAATGTGTTGTTTTCCTTTTAGTTTTAGTAAGCATACATTAGATGACGTCTGTCTGTCCCTGGTATTCAAGTCTGTATTAAATTCTGTTACTTTTGATAACTATGGCAGGTTCTGGAAGTGTGCCAAGCAGAAAATCATGTATGGATCCTGTTCTTCACACACAAAAAGAAAGCATGTTCTTCAGGCCCTCCCCACCAGACATATCTTATTGGGATTTCTTGATTGCAAACAGAAAAAAAGTTTCCCTGACACTGAGTGCAAAGTGAGCCAGCAGTTTTTCACTGACAGTGATTGACAGGTTTAGTTTGAAAGGATTTTTTGTTGTTGTTGTTTTGTTTGTTGTTGTTTTTTGTCTTGTTTTGGGGGGTCTTATAAATTGTCCTAAAGTTTTAATATGATCTGCATGTTCAGAAAGTCGCTCCTTTCACCTGTCATATCATACTGTTACTGTGCCTAGATTCACTACAGTTGTGTACTGTTTGTTCAGTCTGGGTGAAATAGCATCTTGGTTTTCATAGACTCTGTCCACTGCCATAATGTTATGTTCGTCCACTTAAACAAGTTGGAATGTGTGAATATGCCTTGTGCCTTGCTTTTGTGTGTGTGTGTGTGTGTGTGTGTGTGCATTTATCATTACAGTGTATACTATGAAATAAAGTATTCCTTGTTTGAAAACTTCACTGGAGTTGTTCTGTGTTTGAAATGATCATTTGTAGCACTAGATTCTTGAGCGCAAAATTTGGACACAGTGATTACATAATACTTACAGTTAAAGCAGAATTTGTTTGTCCTGCCTGCTCTGATTTTATTACTAGCAGCTACTTAAATGCACCAGAAGCATTAAAATTGCATACAAATGGTTTTTCTCTGTATTATTATGACACTCACTGTGTCCATTGTTACAAACATCCATACCTGACCTGACCCCAGTTTTGATTCCATACAGCTCACACTTGGATCAAAACCATTTTTTGATGATGGAAATAGTTCCGTGAAACATACCACTTTCTAATGGTAAGACTGAAAATAGCTTACTGGGAGTCTGATTTTGAGGCAGTGTGTCCCACTTTAGATCACAACCTTTGTCACAGGCTCATATATGTGTATATATATATATGACTTAGTGCCAAAAGGTGTGCATGAAAACAGGACAAAGGGGTAGAAAATAAAGTTGATGATACATTGAAACTAGTTGTGTTTTTAGAATCTGCACAATGCTAGGAAATATTTCTTAAAAGCAAAAGATAAAAACTTGTGCACTTTTGGAGATATTTGCTGACAAAGGTCATAAAAGGCTGCATGTTGTACATCAGATATTACAACATGCATAGTTAATTGTGTCTTCAGTTTTGCACAAGTATGCACAAAATCAAGTCACACTATTAGTGCACATCTCCCCTACTATGTTTGTACCAAATTTTGTACACTCATATAATTTTACACAAGATTATGACATGTTGATTGTTGTAATATCTGATGGGTGACATAAACCCATAACTCAATTTTTTTTTAATATAACAAGTAACACACCCTTTCATGCAATATACTATAATCAGCCATACAAGTGCATGCAAAAACACAGTGAGAAGATTTTTTCTCAGTTTGCATTTAATAACAAGTCATAAAAATTAACTGATTTTTTTTTTCTGTATTACATCAGTATTACAACAAAATAACATTTCCCCAATTTTTAGCACAGAAAACATTCTGTTTGCTCAGATCAGTCTAACAAAAACAAATCAGAATGACCTGATTTTATCAAGGTAATTAACAATTAAGTCCAGACCCCCCCCCCCCCACCCCCCCCCGGCCCCCCCAAGCTCTTTGACTGAGATGTGGATTCTCTGCGGCCAGCCTCTCTCTGTACCATCTGCAACTATCTGTGTTTGATGTTTTCCTCCTTGCTGTACCACTTGGCTCAGGAGTACACTCAGTTCAGCATACCCTGGTCTTGTCAATGAATTTGAAGTGTTATGAATATGAATTTTTTAACCCAATAACCTGCAACTGTCCCAATACTGATCTGCTCAGTACAAACATGTCAAACCTACACACCATGACCTCTACACAAATCAGTACTCAGTTCTCAGAACCGCTATTAGTATTACTAACATCTGCTGGGCTTAATTAAACTTTAAAAGTTTAACGTTTTACGTCATATTACAACAACAGTTGTGTGGCAAACATGACGTCTGTCATAACTTTCACGACGGCGATTACTTCCAGGAAAAAAACTATAACTTCGTCACTCTCGCTCAGTTAACAAAATATTCTCGCAACACCACTAAACAGTCTACAAAAAGCATACGCTTGTAACTGATAAGTTTTTGATGAAACTGAGCACACATCCTGAATCAACAGTTGCACGTAAGATTTACAAGATATTGCTTTGTCGTAATGAAATTCTTCACGCTGTACTCAGCTAAGTATAAAAAACAGGTTTCAAATCTTCGGCGCAGGAAGATGCCACTTTTCACAGTACTTTCATTTCGCACACCCAAATCAGCGGAAAACTTGAAAATAATCTCAACAAACTCATGAAAAAGCACACAGTGCATGTTCTACGTCAGACCACTGTACCGACGTCGCACCACTGAAGGAGACTACAACACACGTTTCGATGTTTCCAAACAAAGACACGCCATGCGGCCGGGAAAATGAATGTACTCGGGAAAGGTCACGTGACATTCCAGATGTCGATAAAAAAGTGATTGCTTTCTCGTTTGTTTTGTACAAAATACTAGATATCTTGTAGGGACGTCAGATATCACAACAATATCAAACGATCGGGGAAATAGTCATTTTTCAGCGCTTTTTCAGTGTGTGATGACTGTATCTTGAAATCAACCAAAGCCTGGTTGCTGAAATTATCTGTACTATATATTCATTCATTTATGCAAGTACACAACACAACATTTAAAATAAAAACAGTTTTCAACAGTGTTTTATTTTCAACTGAAGTGCATAACCCCTTGCATGCGCACCTTTTGGCACTAAGTCATATATATATAGATAGATAGATAGATAGATATATGTACTTGTTATTTATGTTAATGTTATAATTTTACACTACTGGGCCGGGCCCTCTGGGTGTCCTTGCCTAAAAGTAAAATTGTTGATAGTCAATGTCTTGGTGACTGTTAAACTGACTTCTGTTAAATTTGTTTGATGCTTATAAAAACCCATGTAGGTTGTACCCAGTTGACTAGTGTCATTGACGTTGGTCAAATTTCAAGGCTGCAGTTTTCTCACTGTCACTAGTGTCTGGTCAAACTGAATGTGTTGTATTTGTAACATTAGGTATTTTATGGGCACTAATACTGGGAGAGTCAAACTCAAAGTCAGAAAAAGTGATAGATAATTTATGTGTTTAGACTGTGAGATAATTGGATGTTGGCTATTTTATGGGCCTTGGGAGTGGGACTAGGATAGTCAATGTAAAGAAAACAATAATAATAAATAATGCATGTGTAATGGTGCGGTGGTCAAAGGACAGGACACAGGCAGCGGAGTCAATAAAATGGAGACCACAGCAGACACAGTACTTGGTAGCAATCAGGTTTTAGTTGCTCAGCCGCAGACAGTTTTCAGCACACCCAAAATCCTCACGCGCACGCATAAATAAAAGAACGGCGCAGGCCAAAGGGAACACGCTATCGCTACAGTAAAATCGCCCCTCTGGACCACAAAATGGCTGACAACTGTGTTTCCCTGGCCCACACAAATACAGTTTCTTCTACAATATCTAAACCAATTAAAACATGAAAAACATCGAATGAAAGCTACAGATACAATCTTTTAAACCGTATAAACAAAATGTACACACATGACTTATTTTATTTACAACAAGAGTGAGAAGTGTGGCTTGCACCTGTCTATAAACAGATTCAGACAACTAAATCACAACTAACACAATGTACAAAATATTAATGTTACTAAAACTTACATCAGAATAAAGAGCACGCTCCCACGGTTAAAATGGTACACTACAATTACAATACAACGCTCTGTAAGAGAAGCAAGACAAACTCAAAGACTAGTACTAAACCAATCGGTGCGAACTTTCGCCTGGGGCGCGTTATCTTAGTCGCAGCAGCGCTGATAGTGATATTAAGTAGTCTATGAATACAACTTGGCTTCTACAGTAAACAATACTTGATAAGTTAATTTCAACCCAAAATAAACACTAAACATGAAGTCAGCTAAGCAAAATACTATATGACAAAGTATTGATCAACACAGGATTACTTTAATTGAATCAAAACGTTTCACTACTATTCACTAGCACTAAACAAAGCGCGCCATGCAGACGACGGCTATAAAAAGAATGGACCTAGAGAGGCATCGGCTACTGATTAGGCTCGATCCTGTGTCTAAATAAACGTTAGATAAACATTCTAAGATGCCAAAATATATTACTCATGGCTTGGTGCATAAAAAGGACTAGGTAAACAAAGAGTAGGTAAACAAACAAGCGGTCAAAATGTTAAGGGAGAAAAACAGATTTGAAAATGGTGCGCACTGGCGGCTATCGTCAGTCGGCTGTGTGAAGGCCATGTGGCGTTACACCACACGCTGCGCTTCAAAACAAAAGCATCGTCTGCTCCGGTTCCCGGGTTACTATCAGTACAGTAATGAAACTGCGTTGATCCGTTAAGCGGGGCGGGATTATTGTAAAACGTATACAAAGAGCACTTGCTCACACATGTTTAGAATTAGACTGTGAGGTGTCTGGGTGTTGGCTATTTTAATTTTTATGGGCCCTGGGACTGGGATAGTCAATGTAAAGGAAAAATTAAAGAAAATGCATGTTTAGAGTGTGAGGACGAGGTGTCTGGGTGTTGGCCATTTTATGGGCCTTGGGACTAGGACAGTCAGTGTAAAGAAGAAGGGGGAAAAAATGCATGTTTAGAGTGTGAGGTATCTGGGTGTTGGCTATTTCACGGGCCTTGGGACTAGAATAGTCAGTGTAAAAAAAAATAATAATAACGTGTGTTTAGACTGTGAGGTGGCTGGGTGCTTGAACCACATGTTTCATGAACTCTTTCATTGTATTGTGTTCCAGGCCTCTGAGTCCACGGGATCATCATGACAAAACATCAGCATGGAAGAAAGGTCTCTGCCACCTGTCGCTTAAGTTCTGCTGACGCTGACGATGCTGCCTATGTCAGGATGCACTGTTTGAAAACACCAGCATGACTTGTTGAAGTGGTGAAAAGTGGAGATAAGTACGCTGGGTTGTCAGGGCAGGAGAAGAAGGGCGGATACCAAGGCCGTCAGCACAACCAGTCTGTTGGCAGCAAGTGAATGTCGGCTTGGTAACGGATGCAGAGATGGGCAGTTGCCTTCCGCCAGCCCCAGCACTGACCAGAATTATATATTATGTAGGAGCTGCTGGGAAAGTGTTACATGCCTTTTGTGCCAGCCTTTGTTGAGTGAGTGTTGTCATGTCAGAGTGGATGTGATGATGTGGGGTGGGAGAGGGGGTACTCCTTTTGAGTCTTGCTGTGGGGTACTGCAGATGCAAGTATAAATGTCTTTCTGCTGACAGTTCAGAGCCATGAAAGGTTCTATCTTTTAGGTCTTGAGTAGGTTTTGACTGAATGGATATGTGTAAGGCTCAGATCATGGCCATGGGTACTGAAAGTGTTGCACTATAGCCATAAAATAAAAGTGGCAACAGGGGAATAAAAGTACATGCACTGTGTTGTGTGGAATATTTCCTGAGGAATGAGTTATAATTTAGAGCAAGAAAGTTTGTACTTTGCCTTTGTACTGAAGACGAAACTCATTACCCAACCCATCTTGCGTACATAACTTGGTGTCCAGTTATGGCTGTTGTAAAGCCTGTATTCAAGTTCTGTTGCTTGAAATGACACACAAACACACAAGGCAAACAAATATTTAGAGGTGACAGAAGAATTTTTGTTTTATTTGGAAAAGTTACATTTGGTCACTGACAAAAACCAGATACCGTTATGTACAGAAGATTATTTTCCTGTTTCTGTGGCAAGCAAGTGAGAAACTTTAAAAACAAACAAGTGACATCAGTGAAAACTTAAATGGATAAGGAAAGCTAAGATACAATTTAAATACCATATCTTGATTATGTGTTTCAAGAAACGATTTAATGTCATCAACATAACATGGACACGAAGCCAAATCACACAAGGCTTCCTACAGCTGGAAGGTATTTAGGGTCAGTAAGACCACTTGAGAATTCCATGGGGTTCTCATGAGACTTTTAAGAGTTGTGCTGTTTACATATTGCAAAATAAAGGTTAAAACATGCCTCACAATTGTTCATACTACAGACACTCACGATGAAGAATAGGAAACCTGCCTACCCCAAAACTGTTAGTGGCAACCTTCTTTGTACCAGTCAGTTTTCTGCTGCAGTGGGTATGGGTTTTTTTCAGTGACATTGAAAGAAGCAAGATCTGCAGCATTTTAAGCCTCTGCAACAATGAAATGATTAGTGACTACATTCTGTTTATGAAAAACACCAAAAGCAGAAGGGGTAGTAGTAGTAGCAGTAGTAGTAACTGGATTTTAATGTCCTGTCAACCACTCAGGACAGTTAAACTCAGGTCATAAGCAAATACACATTTCTAAACTCTTCTTACATAATTGTATATAAACCCTCTGTCAAGTCAGTCTGTAAAACCAATCACTTTGCAAACATAAAACATACTATACACAAACATCAGACACAAATTTTTGAAGAGTTAGTCCCTTCAGTATTACCCTTGTTAAAAGAGCACATAAGGCTAGGACATGCTGGTATCATCGACCATTCTAATTTATCAATACCAGATTAAAGAAAAATTAACCATTAAGGTTTGGTTCATCAAAATTGTTATGTGCCATTTAAAAAAATTATATATATTTAGGGGCAGCGTATAAAAGTGGACCAAGGTAATCAGGTTACCACAGCATAAGTATATGTATTTGTTTTGCCCTTTTTATAAGTAATATCAAATTTAAATACCTTTGCCTTCTCAACTACGCTCTTGTACTCTCTCTGTGTTGTTGCTGCGGTCAGGTGTTTGACAGCTGTGGCCACAAGTTCAATCTTCCCCACCTGTCAGGGTGGCTGCTCTTTGTATTAAGGTGGTGTTTTTCTGGCACTGCCAACACGCATCCGTCATGGGTCACATGGGTAAAACCTCTGGCTTGTACATCTGCCACAGCTTCAGGAACGTGCGCTTGGCCACGCATCGACTGCCATCAGCAGCACTGATGTCATGGTGCATGCGGACGGCAGTAGCTGGAGGTCGTCTCTCTTGTAGCCCGGTATTCTTCCAGGAAGAAGAATGCCATGCTCTTCTGCATAATTGGTGACAAAAGACATCACCTTCTCCATTTCGAGGACAGCGAGTGCTTGGGCAGTGTGTTCTTGTTGCCGCGTTGCCTGGGTATCACTCCATGGAGACGGTAATGCTTGATCAGGTTACCCAGCCTGCCCTTCTCCACACCGTGGATAAACTTGAAAAGTTCATGGCAAATGTTCTTTCCAGGGTGAATGTACTGACTGATTCCTTTTTTGCGTCCTGTGTTCACCCAGCGCATGGTGTTCTGTGTCATGTCACCACACTGAAGACTGGAGCATAACTGACTCACGATGACCAGGTCAACTGCGTCTCTTTCCAGGGTTAGGTGGTGCATGCGCAGATCCAAAAGTTCTTGAGAACTGAGCTGCTGGAAACATGGTTGAAAATAAATTTCATCCATGGATATATATATTACGTTCATAATTATGACACGAAAGACCGGCAGTTATTTCATTCACATGTGGCGTCACGGTTATGTAAAGAATACAGTGTGTAAATCAGCAGTGCCACAGACAAAGTAAGGACTAAAACTGTAAATGCTGCATGATCCTCGTATCAAACAACTTCATTCATCAATGCATTTTTCAATGACCAGGCGCCTTGGTGGTAAAGAATCATTTGTGTTCATAACAAAGACATGGACATGATGCTCGATTTACGATACTGATGGTGTCCGGGTTATGTTCAGAGAGAAAAACTGAATTCTTGGGAAAAAGGTCCTCATGGTCTAAAATGTTTGCACAAAAAAGAAAAAGACATAAAACTCTCGGAAGCAGAATCTTTCTTAGCACTACTGGCATTGTAAAAAAATTTTTAAATGTAAGCTAGAAATCATGCAATCAGTCTTTTTTCCTTGAATTTCACTCGCAGTGCAAACAGTCAAAAATATAGCCTAAATATATGCTGAAATTTGCATTGCAGTTAATAAATAAAACGTAAACAAAGGCATCCTTACCTTCAGAAGTGGTGCTTTGTGCTTAACTATGGTGTAAAACCAGGCAATGTGGGTGCAACACTGATTTGTCTTTTATACGTCGCCAGAAGACGGAGAGAAAATCTCCTGCAACCCACCCCCAACAACAAAAACAATGCATGTTCACAGTGTCAGATGTTCACAGATGCTTCTACAAGTTTAAAAGAACACAGGAAGCCTTTGCACAATAATGCAATTGCTGTTCTGCCACCAACCCGGATTATGGAGACAGGCACAATGAGTGGCTGCACAAACGAAAAAAGGGATTACATTTGAATATTTGCTGGCTCTCATCTGCTGCCAGGAGTTTTTTTAGGGGAAGTGAAGGAGCACAGGCCATGTTGTAGTATTGTCAGGATTAAAATAAAAACAAATATACACAGCAGTTTTTCACTTTATTTCTCATCCTGTTTGTAAAAATCAATGTTAAAAGTTGGGAAAACTCGACCCTCAGTGCCATTTTGTGCCCATCAGTCTACGTTAACGTAAATGACATAATTGTTTAGGCCAAAATGTGGAGTAAAATTGTCATACATAAAATATGTTTGTCAAATGCCAACCTTTTTTCTTCTCTTCATTAGTAAAGAGCGGACCAATGTGGTTGTGTCCTTGTGAGCTAAAGTTCAAAACAAAAAAGTACTTGTTTTGTAATAGCATGCAGAAAGAAAAAAAATAGGCAATTTATGTTTGGTTTGGTTCCCCTTTAACTTTGCTGGTTTCACTATGAACACTGACCAGTAGTGGTACATTTGTTCAAATGGAAGTGGAAGTGTTTTAGTTTGGAGATTTTAGTTTTGTCTGCAATGACTACATCATGAAGTTCATCACATTCAGGGTGGCAGCTTCCAACCCATCTGATGTGGAAAACAATCTGATCATGTTTAGTCCTTAGAGATGTTAGCTGTGTGTCAGTGTGTGTGTGTGTAAGAGTTGATGTTACTTATTGTCAGAGGTAAGAGTTGATGTTACTGACTGTACATAATAATAAATTAAAAATGTCCGAAATCACTGAACCGTCATGCAGTTTTGCAAATTCTTATTCCTGTTTAAACTATTAAACAAACAAACAAACACAGTCTTATTCCTGCTTCAGTACTTGTAAATAATTTGTGGCATACATTAAAGGCTTTGTGAGTAATTGTTTCAATGTGTCTGTTGTTGGTGTGTGGTGTGTTTCCCATTATGTCTAATAACCTATTTAAATATGATGTACTAAAAAATATAAAACATTTAGTTTTAACTGATCACTGAGTATAAAAATATTTAAAAAAAAAACTATAAAGGAACTGGCTTCTTCATAATGTGTGTAACAAGCATGAAAAAGGAAAACGTCAATACCTAAATAATTAGTGAACAGCTGCTGTTGAGGTTGACGGAAGACCAGGGGTCGGAAACGCTTGTGTTTTTAATTGTTCTGTCAATACCTAAAGTCAAATATTTGCTGTTTTCTTTATCAATTGCTTGTGATGCAATCATTGGAGAAGTCAAGCTTCATTTTCCAACAGCTTCAGACATTTTGTTATGTGTCCCTTTGGTTTTACAGAAGTTACAGTGTGAATAAATTCAGTAGGGTCTGCAGTGCATGTTTCTTGCTGTCTTTGTTAATGTGTCACTGTGTGTTGGCAGGCATGTGCCTGTATGCACACTTACATACCTGATTGCCTGCATGGAGTTTTGTTTTTGTACCGGTAGAGCAAAACACGTAAAACTAAAAGTAAGAACGCAAATTTCCACTGCTATTATAGTTCCATTAGCTTCCAACATAAAATGTGGATAGATAATTGACATTTAACTCCCATCAACCGTCATGGTTGATGGGCAAACATCCTCAAAATCAGTCCATAGGATCTGAATAAAGGCTGTGAAAGAAAGGTCAGTACTGTTATACAATGACCTGGCCATCTCTTCTACATGTTGCTCTAGCACCCTAGGACAGGCTTTGACTTGTCTAATGTCACCTTCATGTGAACTGACGTAAAATAAAACATTGACTGATTGAACAGGATTTGGTGAGAAGTTGGATCACATGAATCGCCCCTTCAAAGTACTGACTGATTTCTCAAGTAGATCTTTTACTTAGCCTAGTTATGTTTGTTCCAGCCACTGGAAACGACAGTCAGGTGTAGGTGACCAGAGCATGCAACAATTAATCAGGCAGTATGTTTTATAATCAAATTATTGACGCAGGTCAAATAAAACCACATACGGATGGAACTGATAGCGTTGATAACAATATACACAGCCACAATGGCAGGTTTGACATTAAAAAAACATGACTTGATTCCAAAGACACATGGTGTGAAGACAGAAAACAAATGAACACAATCATGTTTCATAGCTAGGAAGGTGTTTGACATAACTGTATTTGACTCGGTACATACTGCCTTGCCTCTCCACATGCATGCATGCGTGAACACACATGCGCGCACACACACACACACATGAACATACATGCGTGTGTGCACACACACACGACTGAACATCGTGCACACATGCAAGCGCGCGTGCGCACACACACACACACACACACACACACACACAGAGGCATAGTTTAACGTTTTAAAAGTTAGTTACGGTTGGTGCGTCAAAACAGGAAAAGGTGTTGCCGTGCAGCAGTGTACGTGCGGGCCAAACTCCAAGCACCAGTTTACGACCTGCCGGAAAGCGATGCACGGAGTGCGCGTGTGGATTTGGGCTTGCATTGGCATGCACGTCACGTTAGGCCTATGATGACGCGAGCGGAGTGAAGGCGCCGGGTGTTGTGGTCGTCGCAGTTAGCCATGCAGACAGACAAAGCCGCCAGCCATTCTCAGACACAATAGCACACTGAAACAGTCGGCAGAACATGAATGGTGAGGGTGGGTGAAGGCAGATTTGTCGATCATGGCTTCAAATTACCGTCCCCCTCCCCGCCCCCATGCAAATCGTTCCGGCCGGACCGGTAGGCCTACTGACAGAAAACCGTGTTCGCCTAAGAATGGGGGAGGGGGGGGGGGGGGGGGTAATTTGCAGAACATCGAATCGAATAGAAATCAATCATGATGATGTCAAATCCAAGTGGAAAACGATGTAGGCACTTCCACAAGTGCATGTATTTGACTGGCAGAGGTGAGCGTGTGTCCCTTTCATGACAGTAGTGATAATAACGGGATTTCTACAGCACCTAGCTACCCCTAGGAAGCACAAAGCGCTTTACAATAATAAACAATGTAACACAAAACCCGAAAACAGAATTATCCGTAGACTAAATGTAGCAACCCCTCCCCTCCCCCCCCCCCCCCCCCCCCCCGCTCTCTCTCTCTCACACACACACACACACACACACACACACACAAACGCCACAGACACTGACTACACACACACACACACACACACACACAAATAAAAATAAACACTACACACACACAAACGCTACACTACACACACATACACACACACACACACACACACACACACACACACACACACACTACACACACACACACACACACACACACACACACACACACACACACACACACACACACAAACCCTACACCATACACACATACACTCACACACACACACACACACACACACACACACACACACACACACACACACACACACACACACACACAGAGTCAGGCAGTGAAAAAGCACCACGATAACTTGTGCCCAGGCAGGATCGAAATCGTTGCAGGTTGTAATCTCTCCTGCTTCGGCAGTAGCTTGACTGACTCTTTCCGTCGTTCCCAGGTCAGACTGACCAACCTCGTTCCCAGGTCAGACTGACCAACCTCGTTCCCAGGTCAGACTGACCAACCTCGTTCCAACTGCTTCAAATGCAACACTGGGGAAGCTACTGAGAGACATGGTGGAGCGCATATGACCTTCCCGGAGCTCGTATATATTCTGGACTGAGCTGAACTGGACCGAATGTGTTGTCGCAGTTGACTTTTCACTCAGTACAAATCTACCCATGCGCACACACACATACGCACACACATACGCACGCACGCACGCGTCCCCGGCCTTTGGGTCGAATTTTACTGAGAGGAAACATGTAGGCTATATGTGTATTCATTTGATAGGGTTCATTTTTGCTTCCTTCTTGATCGGTGGACCATGTAGGCCTACAGCATGCCGCCAGTGCAGCGCAGTCGATCGAGTCTTGTTTGAACTGAGTAATCAAAGATCAAACATGAAGCAAAATCTATCAAATGGTGATAGCGGAAAGCAATTAGCAGCCAAGGTGATCGTGTATCCATTAAGGTAAAGCAAAAATCAACATCAGTCTTATCAGTAATACGTTTTCCTTCGTCTTCTTCTTCTTCTTCTTTTTAATTTTTTATTTTTATTTTTATTTATATTTTATTTTTTCTTCTGTCTTTAACAGCTCATCTTCAGCGAAGCGTTCGCTATTGCTTCACTAACTTCACCATAATTTACCTCTGATCGTTTGGCCATACATGATATATATATGTATTCACCATCACAGTGAAAGGAGAGTCCATTTAAGACGCCGTCAACAATGGGATCTCCTTTTTTCGGGGTGGCACGTACATGGAGGTGGGCGGTTATCGAGATCAGTGACTGTGATAACAGCTAGTGCCTCTGGCTACGTGCTGACGGGTGAAGGAAGGCAAGTACATACCTTCTCATCTGACACGCCAGACCCGCTACAAATATTGCAGGCGAAATTCAGTGAAATCTGAGTGTCGAAGAAGGCGAAAGGGCGGCTATATCATTACGCCGACGTTCCTTCTCTGAGAAAGAAACAGACTTGCCGTGGTTGTGAGAGTGGTCGACGGTTCATGCAGTCGTTCGGAAGGTAAACCGTGCTTTCATTTCAGTCTCGGGTCATGTCTTTTGTGTTGTATGGTCAGGACCGCGCAGTAAGCTATATGCCACGGCTGCTGAAATGTACTGGCCTGCTTTGTTTCTCTTTGATCATTCGAAAAATACAGATGGGGTGGGGGGGGGGGTGATGATAGTGGGGGTGGTGATGATAGTGGGAGTGGTGGTGGGGGTTTGGGTGGTGGTGATGGTGTTGGGGTGGTGGCGGTGGTGGTGGTGATGGTTTGGGTGGTGGTGGTGATGGTGTTGAGGTGGTGGTGGTGATGGTTTGGGTGGTGGTGGTGATGGTTTGGGGTGGTGGTGGTGGTGGTGGTGATGGTTTGGGTGGTGGTGGTGATGGTGTTGGGGTGGTGGTGGTGATGGTTTGGGTGGTGGTGGTGATGGTGTTGGGGTGGGGAGGGTTGTGGTGATGATGGGGGGCGGGTTGGCAATGGCGGTGACTGAGTTTTTCACTGTCTAATCAGTCATACACGGTGCTTGGACATTTGTTACTGCGACTGAGGGTGGCAGGGTGGTGATGATAATGCTGATGATGGTGGGGGATGTGGTGTTGTTCACTCTTTACGACTGATCGTCAGATGCGGGCGGCAGTGTTGTTGATGTGGCTGGCGATGGTGGCAGCGATGCTGTGGGTGGACAGGGTGGAGGGTCAGAGTTGGCTGACCAGATGGTTACGTAACAGAGGCGGCACCAAGCCAAAGTTGCAAATCGTTCGGCTGCAAAAAAGGTGTGTGTACTTGTGGTAGTGTGTGTGTGTGTGTGTGTGTGTGTGTGTGTGTGTGTGTGTGTGTGTGTGTGTGTGCGTACGTGTGTGTGTGTGTGTGTGTGTGTGTGTGTGTGTGTGTGTGTGTGTGTGTGTGTGTGCGTACGTGTGCACGCGCGCGTGTGTATATGCTTGGTGTACCAAAATTAGCTATTTGTTTGGGGTTATTTTGTTGGTCGAAATATTTCGTGTAGTTTTCGTCAAGCTGTGTGTGTGTGTGTGTGTGTGTGTGTGTGTGTGTGTGTGTGTGTGTGTGTGTGTGTGTGTGTGTGTGTGTGTGTGTGTGTGTGTGTGTGTGTGATGTACCAATGACTGACAGTTGTTTGGCGTTTATATGCAAGTCGAAATGGTTGGACTAGTTTTCGTCTGTTTCTTGGGTCGTTCTCGGATT
>OY757548.1:2370933-2380933 GCA_963584105.1 Alviniconcha strummeri
CAAGGTTCCTGGCAGAATCAGAGAAGGGGATGTTGTGAGAGCCAAGAGTAATCGAGTCAGGAAGGGGAATGGTAGAAGGTTTCAAGGAAGACGAAATGGGAAAGAGAAGATGCTGACTGCTCAAAATTATAAAAAACAACAACAACATAAAAACCTTCGGTGAACGTTCTTTTGGTTACATTGCTCCGACTGTCTGGAACTCGCTGCCGGCCGACCTGAGAGCTTCTCCCTCCCTCCCAACTTGCAAAGTTAACCTAAAAACGCATTTCTTCCGCTACGCCTTCTGATTGATTTGTACATGCCAACCGCTACCATTTCATATTCGTGTGTGTGTGTGTGTGTGTGTGTGTGTGTGTGTGTGTGTGTGTGTGTGTGTGTGTGTGCGTGCGTGCGTGCGTGCGTGCGTGTGTGTGTGTGTGTGTGTGTGTGTGTGTGTGTGTGTGTGTGTGTGTGTGTGTGTGTGTGTGTGTGTGTGTGTGTGAGTGAGTTGGGGGCGGGGGTGGGGACTGGGAGAGATGGAATAAAGGGTAGGTAGTAATATAATGATTCATTTTCTTTATATATTGCTGTTTCTCATATGGCACATGTACTTGTATATTATACATTGTTAGCTGTCATAATTATATGTATTATGTTTGTGAAACTTAGAAAATGTTGGAGAATGTTGTAAAGCGCAGTGAGTTTGGGTACACCAGAGAATAGCGCTATACAAATGTTATCTATTATTATTATTATTATAGTACTTTATTACACAAGGATATAGATTCCAGCACAAATCGGCTTAAAAAACAAAACGAAATTTGTCCCTGGTGTCCCCGAATCTGTAAAGTGTAACACGAATATCTAAAACATAACTGATTTTTTCCCGACAGGGTAAAATACAGATAATTTTATAAGCTTTAATCTGGATTCTGTCGGGAAACTTTGAGCCACTTGGCGTATGTTTGTATGTACAGCGGGTATCTACCAGCCTCTCCATATCAAGAGTACAGCGAGTTTGGGCACTAGTGTTGAGCAATGGTGTTATCGCAGATAAATGAACTCATTCAAAGACAGTGTGGTCACCGATCAGACCCCAGGCTTCAGCTCCTTATGTGACTGGCTGTACCCGACAGTCAAAACGCTGTAAAAAAAAAAAAAAAAAAAAAAAAAAAAAAAAATTGTTGCGTGTCAGGGGCTCCCTGGGAGTCGGGTCTGCCGTGAGTTCCGTCCCTTGTCGTCTGTCTGTGCAGCGTCGGGAACTCTCAGCAGAGTCGGAGAGTAAGGTAGGGGAGTGGGGGAGGAGAGTAAGAGAGGAGAGTAAGGTAGGGGAATAGGGGAGGAGAGTAACGGAGGAGAGTAAGGGAGGGGAGTAAGGGATGGGAGTAATGGAGGAGAGTAAGGGAGGGGAATAAGGGAGGGGAGTATGGGAATAAGGGAGGAGAGTAAGGGAGGGGCGTAAGGGAGGAGAGTAAGGGAGGAGAGTAACGGAGGGGAGTAAGGGAGGAGAGTAAGGGAGGGCAGTAAGGGAGTAAGGGAGGAGAGTAAGGGAGGAGAGTAAGGGGGGCGTAAGGGAGGAGAGTAAGGGAGGGCAGTAAGGGAGTAAGGGAGGAGAGTAAGGGAGGAGAGTAAAGGGGGGGAGTAAGGGAGGGGAGTAAGGGAGGAGAGTAAAGGAGGAGTAAGGAGGAGAGTAAAGGGGGAGTAAGGGAGGAGAGTAAGGGAGGAGAGTAAAGGAGGGAGTAAGGGAGGAGAGTAAAGGGGGGAGTAAGGGAGGAGAGTAAGGGAGGGGAGTAATGGAAGAGAGTAAGGGAGGTGCTTGGTCCTTTAATGCTCCGTTCCTTCCGTTTGTTTCGTGCGCTCGGGATAATGAGGGGCATCATCTGCGGTGTGGTTGTGGTGACTTCCGGTCTCGCTGGAGGAGCGGAGGCTGTGGCAGGGTATCGCCTTTCTGTGCAGCAGTCGGCCGTTCTGGAAGTAGGCCTGCCTGCCATCACTCGTCTCTTCACGCCGGATGTTGTTCTGTCGGTCTGTGAGGTCAGTCGCCACGCGGATGTTGAGTGTGTCCGACATCGCCTTTCTTCCATCCCTCTCCGGCAGCACCGATATCTTGTCACTCCACCTGTGGAGTCGGGCGATCAGAGGTCGTGAGCGGTTGATGTCACCGCTCTTGGGGCCTGTGCGGGGTGCTCTGTCCACATCGTCCCTGGTCCACAATTTGTGCCAGTTGAATCTGTTCAAGAGTTGAACAACCTTCCTCACACAGTCCTCATCGGTTTCGTCACGTTCCTCGTGCACATTAAAAAGCTTGACGTTATTGCGCTCAGAAAAGATCTCTAGTCTGTCCACCTTGTCGCCTGTACTCTGGCGTACGCCATGAAAGTGGTCCGTCCAGTCATAGAAGTTATCAGGTTGATTCTGCAGAATCTCACACCTTGCAGAGAGATAACGAACGTCCTCCTTAAGCTGGTCGTTCTTGCACTGAAGGGACTGGCACCGTGTGTCCAGGTTCTTCTTCTTCTTGTTTGTGTTAGGCAGCCAGCTTCCAGTGAGCAGAAAACTACTCCGTCTTCTGCTCAGGTTGCTCATGGTGTTGGAGAGCGTCGTCTGCTGACGGTCCATCTGCTGCAGACGCTTCGCGGTGTCATGTGACAGCTGTAGGATGTATGCTTCCATTCGTGTGAGTGCATCGCTGGGTTCTGAAGCGCTGGCAATGGTGTTGGCGCTGTGGTAGCGTGTCTGCATGGTCAGCACTGAGATCGCTCGCCGGTATTGCATGGTGCTTGCGGAGTGATGATGTCCGAGGTGGTACCGTGTCGGGTGCCTTTTGCAGTCATGGGATTGATTCAACGTCTCCGCAGGTCAGCAGATATCCAGCCAGAAACACCACGGCCGTGCAGGTGACAGGAGATGTGAGTGGCCAAGTGGTAAACCTTACAGCTATCCCCACACACCTGTGCGGCCTTGTGCGCTCTTCATTGCGTTGAGGAATCTGACGGCAACGACCCACACTGAAAGAGAAAAGGAATTTAAGGCAAACAGATGTGCCTCAAAAATGTTGTCCTTGTCAACCTGTCTCGATGATCAAACAGTCTGGTTTCCACCTTGTGGCTTGGCACCGTTTGTTATACAATGCCGGCTACTAACACAGCACGGAACAACAGCGAGCGAACGAAGCTCAGTGGTCAGCATGCTTGACCACGCTAGTACGACCAAGTCTTGCCTTCTCTCTCTTTTGATCATGTCATTTTGAAAAGTTCAATATAATACTACGCAAGAAGTTCTTGCTTGTACAAAGTTCAAATTTGGTGTCGACACGATCAGACGAGTATCATACATACAATTGCTACAAACTGAAGCACAGGCTTGCCACTAATTGGCACAAATACCAAAATTTGACAGAGTGATGTCAACAAGCATACCGTCTGCTCGGTTAGAACAGCTCAGAGAGAGAGAGAGAGAGGAGTGGTTTTACACAAATTGTAGTTTACGTTCAGTCAAAACCTGTCTAACAACTAGTCCTCGCTACGCTACTGATGACTAAAACTGAACGAAACAAAACAAAACCCCAAAATACAGGGCATAATTCTGTATGTATATATGGAGAATAAGAACTGCCACACAAACACATGCATGTTCACAGCGCCAAATCATGCACACATCAGTGAGTTATATGTGCATAAGCATTCAACAAGCAGATAAGGCAGTAGAACATCTGATAAATTCATATGTTTAATATTGGAGAATAAAACTGAAACAGAAGCAATCAGTGCTTAAATTATGAACAACAAAAAGGGAGATGGAACAAAACTGAGAAGTGTCACTCACAAACAGTCGGAGATTCGGGAGGACTGGGCGGAACTCAATTGCTGTAGAAACTAGATCTCAAATAGAGAGAGAGAGAGAGAGAGAGAGAGAGAGAGAGAGAGAGAGAGAGAGAGAGAGAGGGGGGGGGGGGGGGGGGGGGGGGGGGGAAGAGAGAGAGAAGAGCCATGCGGAGAGAGAAAGAGCAAACCGAGGTCCGAAGCCATAGAGAGATTCAGAACTCAAATGCGACATGCAGGGGAAAATGCCTGAAAGCGGAAATGCTGGTGATGGAAATCTTGCAAATGCAGACACACACAAACAGAATCTATATTTATGGCTTCCATTTCCATGGGGACTTCTTCCGACGGAAGACCGGGGGCAAAGTTCTGTGTAAAGAAGAGCCGATTCGCTGACGCTGGCTTGATTTTAATCAGCCTGTCAGCTACATGCACGTATACCCAGGAACAGTCTGTTTTCGGACTGCAAACATCTTGTTGCCCTGAAGAAGGTGAAAACAACAGCAACAGCAGCTTTTCAAAACCAGCGTAGCCTCTTGATTTTGTCTTTTCGATGTCCCCAGCCACGCGTGCGTGTTTCTGTGTGTGTGTGTGTGTGTGTGTGTGTGTGTGTGTGTGTGTGTGTGTGTGTGTGTGTGTGTGTGTGTGTGTGTGTGTGTGTGTGTACGCGCGCGTGTTTGTGCTGTGCGCGTTTAATTTTCCCCCAGCTATTATCATTATTTTTTAACTCTGTATATACTTTTACATTCAGCTATTATGTATTGTTGCACTTTCGGGAAGGGATGGGTGGGTATAGGGGCTGTTTGTACTTTATTGGTATGAATGTCTTGGGCAGTTTTGGCTTGCGAGAACTTACATGTATGGACTATGTGTATCTGGCGCTTTGAACATGCAAGGTTTTGTGTGGAAGGTTTTTTATGCGCCATATATCAGTTTTCATTTATTCAATAATTTCTTCCGTTTCATTTCAGCGTATTTTATGCTTGCGATGAAGAGTTACTAAGTTCTCGATGGCTTATTTGTCCAGGCAGAGCAAAAGCAATCCATGCTAGAAGCCTGTCTGTCTAGTTACTAAAGTCTTAACATGCAAAGCTGTTCTAAACAAAGGCACAGAAAGTTTCCAAAAACTTCCCATCTCAAGATAAGCACTCCACGTACAGATATCTGATAGCTAACGCGTGGTAAGTGGGGCCGTGCTAAAAGTTCAGCATACCGAGTTCTGTTAGCCTTAATCATTGTTGCTAATGAGGCAAAATCGTCTCCTGCTATACGTCGGCATTCAAAGTTACGGACTTTTAGTCTCCATCAGCTGAATTCAAAGAGGCCTTTCTGCCATGCTAGAAACCTGTAAGTCAAGGGACAGACTTCTAGTTTCAAATAATTACACGCTGCGTGCATTTCAAGCAATTATTTCCCAGCTGGAGGTTCCTAATCCAAAGATATAAAAGGTTCAAAAGAATGCTATTTATTAGGACAAAGCACAAACTGCATATTTTCGGGGGTAATCCCCTTTATCAAGGTACAAAACGACACTTAGACAACAGTTAAACAATGAAAAACAATGAAAAAAGGAGATGGAAAGCTGCTTGGAAGAGTCCGTCCAAACACTGGACAGGAAAACAACACAGCTCAACCAGAAACAGATAAGTGGTTTAGATTTACATCTCATTTCCCATCGTTTTTTTCACCATTTAACTGTTGTTTAAGTGTCGTTTTGTAGCTTGATAAATGGGACTACCGCGAAGAATTTCAGATTGTGTTTTGTCCGAATAAATAGCTTTTTTTTCTTCTTCTTTTTTTTAGTGTGTGTGTGTGTGTGTGTGTGTGTGTGTGTGTGTGTGTGTGTGTGTGTGTGTGTGTGTGTGTGTGTGTGTGTGTGTGTGTGTGTGTTTATAATCTTTCTTGTGTTTGGATCTTGTTTCGAACGCTAGCAGTCCTTCTAGATTCACATTTATTTTTAGATGTTCGTACGCCAAACAATCTTTGAAATGTTCATATATTGAACAGTTATGCTCACAGTTGTGTGTGTGTGTGTGTGTGTGTGTGTGTGTGTGTGTGTGTGTGTGTGTGTGTGTGTGTGTGTGTGTGTGTGTGTGTGTGTGTGTGTGTGTGTGTGTGTGTGTGTATGTTTTGACGAAATTCAGCATTGATGTATGCATCTATGTGTGAGGCTTGAAAGAATTCGTATGAAAAACACACATGTGACAAATTTTCAGGTTGCGTTTTCTCAAAATGTGTCGAAACTGGGTTACGAAGTTCTGGCAGTCAACCCTCGATATTACATTAATGTAGAAAGACACTGTAAAACGTGTGTGTGTGTGTGTGTGTGTGTGTGTGTGTGTGTGTGTGTGTGTGTGTGTGTGTGTGTGTGTGTGTGTGTGTGTGTGTGTGTTTATATATATATATGTGTGTGTCTTTACCCCACCCCCCAACCCCACCCCCAGTGCATTTTCAGACGCTTAGAACTGCTAAGAATGTGCGCTGAAGAAATGAGCGTTATTAAGATTAATAATTGTATGTTGCGTGCTGCCATGCCGTTGTCTGCAGATGGGTTGCTCTCCGTCTGTAGTCGTCGCTTCCTCCACCACCAACGCAGGGGTCAGGCCGGGAAGTCACAAAGCGGCTGGAACCCTTTCTGAGAACGGCACTCCTGAGATTCACAAAGTACGTCGCTACTTACTTTCTCACAATCATGCCTCACTGTCTTACCAGATTCGCCCACGTCACTCATAGGCTTCATTCTCTTCACTGGCTACCTGTTGAGCAGAGGATCGAATACATGTCGTTATCGTCGTAAATTAACCTATGGTTATGCAGCATGTGTCTTGTTGTAATGTGGCATTTGTCTTTACTCTTTATAAAAACTAATTCGTGTTTCACACTACTTAGTATTACTTTTTGTGTATATAATCAGTCGTATAGTTTGGGGCTTATTGCTGCTAATTTTTAATTGTCCTTTTTAATTGTTTGTGTGTTTGGATCCTGAATAGTTTCAATTCTGACAGTTTCAGCCTTTCATAATTTCGTCCTGTTGTAGAATTTCTGCACACTGACGAATAAGGATAATAAACGACCGTGACAGATATATTCGACAACGTCCTTGTCACAGTAGGCCTGCTCCAGTTTGACTGAAATGGTTGTGTGCAGTAATGTGATGCAAGTAAAACTTTTTTTACGCATGTAGCTGACACGTACTACATGTCATTATCGTCGTTACCTATGGTTAACAATAACAGTCACAATAACAAGCTATTTTATTCATCCCTGCGGGAAATTAAAGCTGTCGTTCGATCGCACAACGAAGAACATAACTCATTTCTCAATAATTCTAAGTCATCAAACACACGGAAATATACTTTTAGACATACGCCTCCTTTCTCTCACTCTGCTTACACTAACAGCAAACCCATAATTTCCTGGAATGATGCTTTCTCTGTCAAACCAAAACGTAAAAACTCTCAACCCTCCCTTAAGCCCATTCTTAACTGGGCCAATGTTTGTTTGCCTGAACATAATTCGGACACTTCGACGAATTATGATTCGTTTCTTAATTGAACTTTTAGTTCGCCAGATATGGTTTGGACAGTCCAAACTTTACTTCATTCTCAACTGGCTTGTAATGAGATGCAAGCTTCGGCCCGAACTTGCGGCAGACGCGCAGCAGACAGCATGATCGAAAATGTAGGCTAAAGTCAAGTCAATATACTTTCATCATCCCTCACAGGGTAATTCAACTAACTACTATCTCATTCTGGGTCTCCAAGACAAGGCTGCGCCTCCCACAAGTCAACAAATAAACAAATTCCCCCCGAAGCAAGTGAAGAACCTAGCGACACCGTCATCCATTTTTATTTTTGTTTTTTCTTCATCCACAGGAGAGCTCTGCTTGGATCCTGAATAGTTTCAATCAGAGGCAATGATCGTCGAATAGGGCGAATGTTCCCAGAACATGTTGAGCGAAGCTTTTTGGACCCCGAATATAGCTTCGACGAATACTTCCAACTAGGTTCGCGAACAAAAGTTGGCCTAGTTAAGAACCAACTAGCTTCGCCGAATACTTCCAACTAGGTTCGCGAAGAAACATTCGCCCAGTTAAGAACGGGCTATAGAAAGCTATCATCCTCAACAGACGTCTTGACGCATGCGCACACTCAGTTAATTATTGGTATAATTTTCACTAAAAAACTGACAGAGCCGAGGGTAAAAACGAGGTTATGCTTCGTGTGTTTAGTGGTAATGTGGCATCTTGCCTTCTTCCTTTACTCTTTATAAAAATATTTTTGTGTGTTTCATACTACTTAGTATTATGTTTTGTGCATATAATTATAGTCATACTGTTTTGCGCTTATTGCTGTTAAACAAACTACAGAAAACTCTTCTGCTTCGCTTGTTGTTGTTGTTACTGTTGTTGCTACAGTTATTGTTGTTGTTGTTGTTGCTACTGCTGCCGATATTGTTACTGTTGTTGTTTTTCTTCCTCCTCATTCACCTTCCCCCTCCTCTTCTTCTTTTTCATCATCATCATCATTGTCATCATCATCATCATCATCTTCTTCTTCTTCTTCTTCTTCTTCTTCTTCTCATGATGCAATTGATAAGCTCAATTTTTCCAGTCGATCAGCTGGTTACGAGTACCTTTGGAAAGTTAGTAATCCGCGGCTTCTTGTGCCGTACATCATTCAGCTGATGACTGCAAACAATTTAGGTGACCCGGCCATCTTTCAGCCAGTTCATCTTTGTATACTTATGGCTATAGCTTACAGAGACCGTAGGAGTGTCCACCGCTCGCGCTTTTCTTTCTTTCTTTGCAATAGTAACTTAAGTCAACAAGGGTTTTCACTTGTTCATAAACTTCTTTTTATTACCTTGGTTACTTGAACTGGCCAATGCTTTCTTCGATTCAGACAATTATGTGGTTGCCACGGTAACGTAAAAATATCCCCGATATCCTCTACCGGCTGTTTGGTCTCGTTAACGGCGTACCTTCAAATGGCCGGAATTTTCAAGTTCCATTTTCTTGGATCAGTAGGTTGTTTTTATCACTATGGTACTTTAACAGAAGAAAAAGAAAAAAATGCCAAGATGTCAAAATATTCTAATCTTTAACTTGTTTTCTTAGTAAAACAAATCCTGATGTTTTGTATGCGCTTTTTGTTGTTGTAGTTCTTGTTGTTTTGTGTGTGCTGTTTTAAAGTAGTGGTGTGTGTGTGTGTGTGTGTGTGTGTGTGTGTGTGTGTGTGTGTGTGTGTGTGTGTGTGTGTGTGTGTGTGTGTGTGTGTGTGTGAGAGAGAGAGAGAGAGAGAGAGAGAGGGTGCGTGCGTGCGTGCTTATGTGTGTGCGTGCGTGCTTGAGTGTGTGTGTGTGTGTGTGTGTGTGTGTGTGTGTGTGTGTGTGTGTGTGTGTGTGTGTGTGTGTGTGTGATATTGACGTGATTGTTTAACATATATGCTTTTGCTATATTATGTATATTTACTATATTTACTATGTGAGTTCTTTGAGTTTTGAAGAATGCAGTGTTTGATATCACTAACTGTGGTGCTTAACCTGGAACAGAGTTTCTCTGACGAAATAACAAAGGAATCTTGTTTCTTGAAGTCGACGAACTGGTCTGATCCCGTTGAGCTGACCGAGAAGCAGACGAAGCTGGTGTCGAAGTCGATGAGAATCCTGCGCCCTAAACTGAACGAACTGGGTGCACAGGTGTTCAAAACCATCTTCACAATGCGCCCCGACCTAAAGAAGCATTTTGGCTTCGAGGGCCACGTAAGTATAAAAGTATTTTTGGCTTCCACGGCCAAGTAAGTATAATCTTTTTTTTCTTTTTTTTAATACTTTGACTTCCATGTCCAGGTATGTATAGAAAAACTTTGTCTTCCACAGCCAGGTAACTATAGAATTATTTTGACTTCTATGGCCATGGAAGTATAAAATTACTTTGACTTCTATGGCCAGGTAAGTAGTGAATTAATTTGTCTTCCACGGCCAGGTAAGTATAGAATTACTTTGTCTTCCATGGCCAGGTAACTAGAGAACGGCCAGGTAACTAGAGAACTATTCTGGCTTCTACAGCCAGGTAAGTATAGAACTGCTTTGTCTTCCACGACCAGGTAACTATAGAACTATTTTGGCTTCTACGGCCAGGTAAGTAATTGCTTTGACTTCCATGGCCAGGTAACTATATAACTGTTTTGGCTTCTACG
>OY757548.1:2388433-2389491 GCA_963584105.1 Alviniconcha strummeri
TTCAGCCTATATATAATCTAGTCAGCTTCAGCCTATATATAATATTCCAATAGGAAGTATAAGTGACGTCAGTAAATATCATCGTCATTTTGTGTTCTCAAAACTAGGTCACTGTAGCGTATGTTGCTTGCATGAGCTGGCACGAATCTGAGTAAGAATTAGCTGCAAAGGTCAGAGAGTGCTGGCGCTAGAGGTGTCGTACATTGCCGTGGGAGATATCACACTGTGTGGATTGCCGTAGGTGACATCACATCGTTTGGATTACCATAGGTGACATCACATTGTGTGGATTGCCGTAGGTGACATCACATCGTGTGGATTGCCATAGGTGACATCACATCGTGTGGATTACCATAGGTGACATCACACCGTGTACACCCCTTCATTTCTGAAC
Source organism: Alviniconcha strummeri (assembly GCA_963584105.1). Lineage (NCBI taxonomy): Eukaryota > Metazoa > Mollusca > Gastropoda > Provannidae > Alviniconcha > Alviniconcha strummeri. The sequence continues at coordinate 2,388,828 of OY757548.1, forward strand.
ATATTCTCTTCATTGGCATCCAGTTCCGTGTGGAACTGGTCTCAAATTTGTATTTCTATCTTGTTTTTGTTCTCTCTTTTTTATTGTCACCGTGAAGCGCTATGAGACTTCGTTACAGGAGTTGAGGTTCATCATCATCATCACCATCATCATTATCGTCATCGCCAAGGAGAAACAGCGACAGCAAAGATGTGTTAGTTTTTGGGTGCTGGTTGCAGCAGCAGATCAGTGATGTTGGTACCCCCTCCTTTGCCTTCATCTCTCCGACCGGAAAAGACTTGTGAATCAAACCTTGTATTGTTAAAACTGTAGGCCTTATCCTTGTTACTGTATATATATTATTGTATTGTTCAAATTATATAATTATAGATTTGCCGAACAGCGTGATTTGAATCGTGCGTGTGTGCGTGTGTAAGTGTGAGTGTGTGTGTGTGTGTGTGTGTGTGTGTGTGTGTGTGTGTGTGTGTGTGTGTGTGTGAGTGGGGGGGGGGGGCAGGGGGTATGTAGCGGTATGTGTGGGGGGGGGGGGATGTTCGTGTAGGTATGTGTGGGGGACGGGGGGACTGGGTATGTACGGTAGTGTGGGTGGGGGGCGGTTGGGGTGGGTGGGTGGGTATGTACGTATAGGTGATATTGCGGGTGGGGTGATAGTGGTGTGTGTGTG
>OY757548.1:2389691-2411291 GCA_963584105.1 Alviniconcha strummeri
AGAGATGTGGAAGGAGGAAGAGCTAGACGATCTTCCTTGAAAGGACGAGAGAGGACCATCGTCAGTCAGACGAATATTGTAATTGTTTGCAAAGCGACGTTGCGGAAAATTCTAAGAGACATGGTGGAGAGCATTTGGTCTTTTTCGAGCACATATATACCATCTTCAGCTGAACCGAATTTAACAGTTTCGTAGAAAAAAATGCACAATAAATATTTCTGGACTAGCATGCTATCGACCCACGCGGAAGTGTGGTCAAAATTCCGTCGTGAACAAATCGTCCACGATGCCTTAGAGACGCACAGCTCTTCACGGCCGTCTCCCAGCGAGGAAGAACAAGCTGCACGCAAGTCGAACATTACTATGGATTGCAGTTCTGTTACAGTGTAACTGTAGCAAGCTAGAACTGCCGAACAGATTCCGCCAACACACATTTATGCTAATGACCAGACGATAACTATTAAAATGCTACCCCCCCCCCCCCCTCCCGTCACCCCCATGAAACCCGCGGGGGAGGGGAGGGCGTCTGGTATATAAAGATACAAAGCTAGGAACTGAGAGGTGCGCCGGTTTGGCCTAGCGGTACGGCGTTAGGCTGGTGAGCAGAAGGACCTCGGTTCGAATCTGCTTCGGCTCTCCTTTCTCTTCAAAGGTTGTCTGTGGACACTGTCTTGTGACTTTGTCCCTCACAATTATGAAACATTAAGATGGCTCTCATCGCTGCCCACCTTAATGCAGGAGTCATTCTGGTGGTGATAGTGTAGCGATACATATTTAAAATCTCCTTCTCCCCCACCTCCATTCCCCTTTCACCCCCTTCTCCCCGTCCCTAATAAGCCTCATGGTTTCTGTTGACATTAAAAACCATGTTTATTTACTTTGAACAGAGAGAGAGAGATGATACTTTGATTCTTTACTGTTTCAGACAAAGTTATAAAACAATGGGGTTAAATCAAAGTCCACCTGATATACTGAACACAGTTTCGGCTGCATTCACACAGGCACACACATGCACATGCACACACACACACACACACACACACACACACACACACACACACACACACACACACACACACACAGACACACACACACACACACACACACACACACACACACACACACACACACAAAACAAACATACACAAACACACACACAAACACACACACACACACACACACACACACAAACACACACACACACACACACACACACACACACACACACACACACACACACACACACACACACACATGTATACACACTCGCACACGTCCACAGACCCATTGACATATGTGTACCCCCCTCCCCCAGCCACACACACACACACGCACACACACACACACACACACACACACACACACACACACACACACACACACACGCGCGCGCGCGCGCGCGCGCGCGCGCGCGCGGCTTTCAAGCACAAATTGCGCGACAAGTTCTAATGGGGTCGGGGATAGCTCAGTGCTTAGAGCGCCGGACTCGTGATTGAAAGGTCGCGGGTTCGAATCCCTGCAGGAGCGGCGGGAGAATTGTCTTCTCCGTGGTCGACTTTCTGTGCTGACTCTTATTTCGGTATCCGTTCCACCCCCGTCTTACAGCAGTAGCACGTAAAAAATCCCGGTCATTCTGCCAAAAGTGCAGGTAGCAGGTTACAGCTAAACACGCATACACCTTACGTATGTGGCTTTGCATGAAGTGGCATTGAGCATGGTTGTATGGTGTACACAGAACTTGTGCCGAGACGGCAGCAGTTTCAGGTGGCACCAGCCATGCCAACGCTTAAGTACAAAGTTTCGGTGAATATTCAAAAACGCGCTATAATAAAGCTGGTCACTGATGCAGAATCACATGCGAGCTCAGTGAGTCGGCTCAGGAGAGAGGAGAATAGCGCTATATAAGCGATTATCATTCAGTCAATCAATCACCGCTTACAAATCCATTCAGTTACACACATGAAATACATCAATTACAATGAACATTTTCCACCAAAAAAAAAAAAGAAGAAAAAGAGAGAGAGAGAGAGAGAGAGAGAGAGAGAGAGAGAGAGAGAGAGAGAGAGAGAGAGAGAGAGAGAGAGATTAACAGGCATTAATAACTAAAGAAAATACAGCTTTTGGTTTGAAATAACGTCGCTGGAATGTTATACTCTTTTTCATACAGCCGATAAATTCGGAGTTTGCGTGTGCAGCCCTTTCTGATCTCTAGGCTTCTATGATATATTTGGTTGGATTCATATTTTTTCCGGAAATAACATTTTCAGTTACATTGTGGAAGGTTGGTTCACTTACAGCACCCTCACGGGGTTAAGTATAAACATTCCTTATTTGATTCAATGCTTGACAAACGAAAATGCAAAGAAACTTAACTGAGCATCATATGTGTCTTTGTTGTAACAAAGTTTAATTAATAATTCAGTCTTAGTTGTACAAGAGAGAGAGAGAACAGGAACGCAAAAATTATATTTTACAAGGATTGTAGTTCAGGTTCAGTCAGAAGCCTAACAAGTAGTCCTAAAGTTATTTCTAGTCCATGCTAAAATCACAACAGAAATTTATCTCTTGTCTGCATATGATGTAACATTTACACTCTAATTAACACACGCACGCACACACACACACATACACACACACACACACACACACACACACACACACACACACACACACACACACACACACACACACACAGGGGGAGGTAGCGGTGGTTGCAGTGGTTGTGGGGATGATGGTGGTGGCTGCGTTAATGAAAATTTATGTATGACGGAGTAAATCTCCCACACAATATAAAGGAGATTTAGTGCTGATGGTGTTCACTACAGCTATTGTACTTTCCCTCTGTAAATATAATTTATGGCACTTGTATTGCCGGCTCACAAGGCAGAACAATGAAAGCTGTTGATGTTTTATTGTAAAAGGTATTGAATGTTTTCTGTAAATGACGAGCCAGAAGGCAAATTTCTCTACACAGAGACAATAAAGGTTTATTATACTGTATTGTCTACGAGTGAGGCTAAATACGTCACAAACTGGATCACAGCATAGCACGGGACAAGTACGTAACTTGGTGTTTTACGTCCAGTCAACCAGTACGGTTATATGAGGAGTAAGTAAGTAACGTGGTGTTTTACGCCCAATCACCCAGTACGGTTATATGAGGAGTAAGTAAGTAATTTGATGTTTTAAGCCCAGTCAACCAGTACGGTTATATGAGGAGTAAGTAAGTAATTTGATGTTTTAAGCCCAGTCAACCAGTACGGTTATATGAGGAGTAAGTAAGTAACGTGGTGTTTTACGCCCAGTCAACCAGTACGGATATATCAGGGCGAGGCAGTGGACAAGAAAGTAACTTGGTGTTTTACGCCCAGTCAACCGGTACGGGTATATCTGGGCGAGGCAGTGGACAACTGCACAGAAAGAACGAAACAAAAAACAAACAAAAAACATTAGTTTTTTACTCAAGTCTCAGTATTTTGTTCACTTTTCATCTGCCTATTGATCACCGCTTATCCTCCTCCCGAGCGTTTTCGCGTGCAATGCTTTTTGTGTGTGTTGGTGGGGTAACGGAAGGGGGGGGGGGTAACAAGAGTTTTTTATTTATATTTTTCCAGACCCCTCACTCCTGTCCCCGCACCCCGTTGTTGTCTGCGTGTGGACCAGCTGTCGCCTTTCCTCAACTAGCAACAGTAGCGGTGGTCTACAAAGATTCACGGTGGTCCAGTTGGATTGACTCCAGTCAGCCTTGCTGTTACATGAGCAAACGTGCATGCATCGGCGCGGACAGACGACTCTGCCATCGATTCAAAGCGCCAGACCTTGGGTTCAAAACTAAGCGTGAACAATGGTGCACAAACACGTCGACGTTAAGTGCCTCTAGGCTAGAGATGTCAGTGTACACCTTCGGACTCATATTTCAGAGGTGACGTTGAAGCGTTGACGTGAAGGCAATGAATAGGGTTAAATAAGGAAGCGGTCCAAGCGAGTAGTAGTTTGTCATAAACCTTGCTTCCTGTTCACTAGGCAGGATCACGGTCACCTCTCTCACAAGGAACAGACACCGTGTACCTTTTTCGTTGTTGCTTTTTTTTTTTTTTTTTTTTTAACCTCTCATTTCTCAAACAACACTCACGTCAAGTCAACTAGCTCACATACAAAAATAGATGATGTACAACTTTTTTCGGTTCGTGAAGTCTACTTTCTCCCTCAGAAAAGCAAAACATCTTCACGCAAAACACCTTTTTCTCAAGAAAATCAACAGACGGTCGCAAGACGCTTTTGTTTCAGGTCACTCAACCAGGCACAATGCCAACTCCAGACGTTTAAAGTAGCAAAGCGTTTTACATATTACTGTGTTCACCCGCATACATATAGGTGTCTATGCGAGGGAAGGCGCGTGGTGGCATGTAGGACTGAAACATTGGTGTTTAACTCTCAGCATCCAGAACACACTTCCGGTGGAGAGAAACTGGCGAAACTTGGTGTGGAAGGATGATTTGGCTCCAGTAGCTCAGTTCACATACTCGGTTGTTGATGTTGTTGTTCTAAATGACCTTGACCTTGACCTAGATTTGCTAGGTGTCCCACCCGTGGGTCTATAGGTCGATGCGTCTGCTACGTTGTGTAAGGACGCGTGCTGCGTCGTATCGATACATCTACTGCGTCGTATCAATACATCTACTTCGTCGTATCGATACATCTACTGTGTCGTATCGATACATCTACTGCGTCGTATCAATACATCTGCTGCAATGGTTAAATAAAACTATTTCGTGTGAAAAATAGATCTGCTGTGTCGTGTACTGATAACTGTTCCATCATTTCAGTACATCTTTTGCGTCGGGTAAATATGAATGTCCTTACATCTGTTGCGTCGTGTACTTATAACTGTTGTATCGTGTCAGTACACCAGTCGAGTCCGGTAAATATAGGCTAACTATTACTTCCTGTTACTATATCGGTTGCGTCGGGTAAATATAGGCTAACTGTTATGTCGGGTAAATATAGGCTAACTGTTACGTCGGGTAAATATAGGCTAGCTGTTACGTCGTGTTACTACATCTGTTGGGTCGGGTAAATATAGGCTAACTCTTATGTCGTGTTACTACATCTGTTGGGTCGGGTAAATATAGGCTAACTGTTACGTCCTGTTACTACTTCTGTTACGTCGGGTAAATATAGGCTAACTGTTACGTCCTGTTACTACTTCTGTTACGTCGGGTAAATATAGGCTAACTGTTACGTCCTGTTACTGCTTCTGTTACGTCGGGTAAATATAGGCTAACTGTTACGTCCTGTTACTGCTTCTGTTACGTCGGGTAAATATAGGCTAACTGTTACGTCCTGTTACTACTTCTGTTACGTCGGGTAAATACAGCTATTTGCATCGTGTCTCTATATCCGTTGCGTCGTGTTAGTACATTTACTGCAATACCTGCACTGCGGCATGCCACATTACCTACTGCATCGTGTCAATACAGCACTGCGTCGTGTCGGTACGTCTGTTGTGTTGTGTAAATACAACTATTTCGTCGTATCAGTACATCTATTGCGTCGTGTAAGTACAACTATTGCATCGCGTCAGTGTAGTTCTTGAGTCGTGTCATACAGTTATTACTTCGTGTCAGTACATCTTTTGGGTCATGTTAATACCTTTATTGCTTCGTGTCAATACATCTGTTACGTCTTGTGGATTCATCTGTTGCGTCGTGTCCATACAGTTATTTTGCCGCGTCTATACATTTATCGCATCTGGTCAAGTTTAATCCACCAATTCTTTGCGTGCAAGTGTGCGTCCCCTCCGGCCTTTCAAAATGGACTCGTCCAACCGCAAGTAAGGGTCGTACCATTTCTTCGCTGCAGCAGAGAGGGGGGGCGTTCTGTTGAGAAACTGTACGTCAATTTGTTTGATAACAACAACAACAAATGTGCAATTTGAAAGAGAGAGAGAGAGAGAGAGAGAGAGAGAGAGAGAGAGAGAGAGAGAGAGAGAGAGAGAGAGAGAGAGAGAGACGCTAACAAACAGAAAAAATACCTCCGTGGTTGCGACTGGTTGTACATGCTTGTTGGAGGACTGACTGTCAGGTGAGATCATAAAGCCAGGCAAATCAGCTATATAAGTCGCCATACGTTACTCGTCCGCATCCAGTCTTCACCTGCAGACACGCAGCATATTTGACTGAAGTCTTCAGCGACATCTTCTCCAGAAGTCAAGGTAAGCATGCACATACACACACACACACACACACACACACACACACACACACACACACACACACACACACACACATACACACACACACACACACACACACACACACACACACACACACACACACACACACACACACACACACACACACACACACACACACACACACACATACACACACACACACACACACACACACACTAAACTGTTTTTAGCAAAAACAAACAACAACAAAAACTCACACACACACACACACACACTCACGCACGCACACACACACGCACGCACGCACGCACGCACGCACGCACGCACGCACACACACACACACACACACGTCCAAGCAAACAAGCACACTCACTTTACCATCTGAGAACATTAAGCGAAATAAAATCAAGTCAGCTGATCTAGCTGGGTCATTTCATTTTATTCTTGGTGTCTCCTTCTGTCCCCACGGACCTTTGAACAATATTTTGCTCAGCTGGCTCTTAAGGGTCCTTTCACATGAATATTTAGGCATGGGCCACTTTTAACATGAACATATATTTCTGAGCGTTTATCTTGTTCTGATGAACTATTTCAGCCTGATACTACTGTCATGTCTGACCTGATGTTAAAAACTATGTCCAAGATAAATATAAAAGAAACATTATCCCAACCCCTACCCCCTTCCATCACTCCTTGATTTTCCCAGACGACATCAAAACCGTATCTATCCAATACTCAGCAAGCAGAAGATGCCCATGTCCTCCGGTTTATAGCAGCACCTTGTATGCTTTGTACGGCTGCTGATGTGGGAACATCTTAAAAATGCGGGTCTTCTTTTTTGTAATATATATAATTTAATTATTAAAATGTGCAACAAAAATTGTACATATTTCATTTCCGTACTGAGCAAAATCGGTATATACCTGTCTCTCTCGCAGATCATTACCTGCGGACTTTTAATACGCCGTTCTTCAGAACTGTTTTGTTTGCAAAGCGATGGATTATTTCAGTCAGTGTGCGCGTGGTCTCAAGTCCCCACATGTTGGCACCATAGTTCAGCTTTGGTTGAATATGTGTGTCGAATAGCTTAAGAAAATTGATGGAGATCACATACTGAGTCATAGCAGTTTAAAGAGACCATCGTCGCTTTTCTATGCACGCTGTGCCATGGCGTGCATCGCACGAGAAGATGCTAGACGAGTGGGTAAGTAAATACCAAAATAGTTTTAGCTAACATACTGAAAACTGTCTAAGTTTTCATCGTATAACTATGATTCAAATGATGCGTTATGGCCGCAGTTCCTAAAGTCAATGATATTCGAATTGTCTAGGTTTACAGCAAGACCAAGGCTTTCTCCTTTTTCCCACATAATTTTCATAATTTTCAACTGGTTTTGCAAGGTCAAGATCACATTATCTGCGAACATAAGAACGAAATGTTTACAAGGTCTAGCGTGAACTGAATGACGTGACTGACACGTTCCGTGATTTCACTGGCTGATTCATTAATGAACAGATAAACCAAAGGGCTGCCTAAATCCCCTTGCTTCAGGCCTCGGGGGCACATGAAGGAACCAGTGAGATCACCGCCTGTCGCAACTCTGGCTTTTACAACTTTTGTACAAACAAACTATTGCCTCATACATTTTCTCTTCACACCGCGTTTTCGCAAAATGTTCCAGACTGTGGTACGGACCACAGAGTCAAACGCTTTTCTAAAGTCCACAAATGTCACATACAGCTGTGGTTGCACAATTGCTTCTGTGTTAAAACCGCTATAATAAAAATGTGCTGAACTCTGCTGTATCTTTTTTACGGAAACCGGCTTGACTCTCATTTATTATGCTATTCTGGTCAACCCAATCGGTTACTCTTTTGTTGATAATGTAAGTGCATAGCTTACCATAGGTGTTCAACAAATATCTGCATCTAGGTTTGTTCAGGTTGCTTTCTTATGTAGAGGTTGTATGACAGCCTCAGGCCAATTGTGAAGGTATGAGCCAGAGGAAAATAATTTATTTTAATGTCTAACAAGAAAGGTAACCACACTGCCAGCAGAGTTCTCTCAGAATCCCCTATCGTTTCGTCTGGTCCTGCTGCTTTGCCGTGTTTCAACATGCGGATTGCCTCGTATTCCTCTACTTGGGATATAATTATCACGGTTGACAGATTCAATGTCTGTTTGTCCATTCCCATGCGATAACCGAAGATCAAAAGTAAAAAAAAAGAAGGAAAACACGAGTACTTGGTTTTTGAGGCAACATACTTAATGGAAGAAGACCTAAACATAATAAATCTGGGAGGGGTGGGGGCTACTCCATTTGTGAAAAGCCTACTGGGTGCATTAGTTCCTGCCAGGAACAAATCCAATTTTACCTCCCTCAGTGCTAAACAGAGAGGATGGTTCACCGAATAACTCATCCCGGAAAAGGCCCATATTAAGTTATTAACACAAATGATGTGTCAGAACTATATCTATCTATCTATCTATCTATATATATATACCCATTATGTCGACGTTTGAGTACCGTGTACATGTGCACTTCTATTGTTGCAGGTAATGATAAAAGCGCCTACTCTTAGGAAGCACAAAACGCTCTACAGTGAACAATGTAACACATAGCCAGGCAAACACACACACACACACACACACACACACACACACACACACACACACACACACACACACACACACACACAGAAAACACACCGTGATAGTCAGTCATAACTAGTTCAGTAGTCAAAACTGATGGGCTGTGTCTGACAGAGAGGGGAAGGGAATATTTATTCTAGTTCTTAGCGGCGGAGTAAGAGAAAACTCATGCTGCTTTGCTTTCAATGTTGATATGCAAGCGATTCGAATGTCTGAGAGAGAACGAATAGATTTTCGTGGAATACAGAGCTGAAAGGTCCAGGGACAGAACCAGCTTTTACATCTAATTCGTTGTTCAATAGGTAGCCAGGGGAGTTCTTTCAGCAAAACTGTACTGTGACGGTATTTCAGAGATGCTGATGATAATTCGCGTAGCTGCATTTTGATGGCGCTGAACTGGTTTGATGTCTGTTTAAAAAATACAGATGTCATTGTTTCAGAAATACCGATGGAAGAGAGATATTTGATAGTTTTTATTGTTTAAATACTATCATTGCAAATGCTAGTGGGTTTTCTGCTTTCGCTTTAGCTGTCTGCATGCAGTCTATATCCTTGTAGATGCATGTTGGCTTTCTGTTTGTTTAGCCTTTCCTGTCTACATGGACGTCTATGTCCTTACAGATGCGTGCGGATTTTCTGTTTGTTTAGCCATTGCTGTCTGCATGCATGTCTTTGTCCTTACAGATGCGTGTGGGTTTTCTGTTTGTTTAGCCATTGCTGTCTACATGCAGTTTATGTCCTTACAGATGCGTGTGGGTTTTCTGCTTGTGCTGCTGCTGTCTGCCGCCATCATCTCCCAGTCGGAGGGCGGATGGTGGGGAAGAGTGTGGAGCGGAATCAAAAGGGTATATGCAAACAATACATTAATGTTTGTCTCTCCGCTCCCCGCTCTCCGTGTGTGTGTGTGTGTGTGTGTGTGTGTGTGTGTGTGTGTGTGTGTGTGTGTGTGTACCAGAGAGATAAACGGCATTGGAGGGCGAGGGGGTAGACATTTACTATTGCCCTTTAACCACAACTCTTGTAGTCAAACAAAACAAAACAAAAAACAAAACAAAAAGAAGAAGAAGAACACAACTTAACTACGTTCTCTGCTTGTCGGCCGAGTGCGTGCTGAGCTGGTTCAGTCCCTTCCAACTTTAAGGCGATCACATGTTTCATCCTGAACAGGCTGCAAGGGCGGTGGTGAGGTGGGTCAGAGAGCGCTGCAGCCGAGGCTCCTGTATTTTTATCCGGTTCAGACGGGAAGCCGGTAACGTCACGGATGACGACTTTGAGGAATCGAGGGACGAGCTTTGCGAGAAACTGCTGGAGAACCCCGCCTTTAAAGTCGGCCTCTCCCTGGAGATGGTCAGGGCCCTCTTCCAGGAGGTGGACGGCGACGGCGATGGAGAGGGAGGTAAGCACAGCACCGTTTCGTTGCACAAAGCCGTATCGGTAAGTAGATACTATACAGGCAGACTGAACGGTTGCTCCACTCGCTCGCTTATTGCTTTCCACTACGGAATCAACCCGTTGTCGCTTGGTGTACCTTTTGTTTTGGCACGCTCTCTTTTCTTAATGTCGTCTGTTTTGTCATTTGTTGTCCGTGTTGTCCTTCTTTTCAGACATTAAAGTATAATTTTCTGAAGTGGTTAAATAACTTCTCTCATCTTCTTTCGTCTTCTTCGTCTTCTCCTGATGTGTGTGTGTGTGTGTGTGTGTGTGTGTGTGTGTGTGTGTGTGTGTGTGTGTGTGTGTGTGTGTGTGTGTGTGTGTGTGTGTGTTGGGTGCCACCCTTAATCCCCTTCTTCTTCTTCTTCTTCTAGTATTAATAATAAGTGGTTGCATGGATATCTAATTCTCGTTTTCAAAAAGATGGAAGGATTATTTGAACAGTAGGCTTTTCAGTCATGCCGGTCTGTAAGGCCTGCTACGTTTACCCGGAGGAAGTGGCATCGCTACATTGGTACCAAAAGTATAATTGTGCGGGTATCGTTCCAAATATTTCCTTGGCACCACCAGGTGAGTCTGTGGGGTACACAGAATATGAGGCCTGTCTGCTGTCTATGGGGACAAACACACATTGCCTTCTTCAGGCACAGTTCCGGTGTGCTTGGCTGTGTCCTTTCCTACTGATCGTCTTGGAAACTCGCGTACCTAAGGACATGCAGTTTGATTTTGCACTGAGCAATCTACGTGTGTTGACAGATGATGGTGACGACGATATGGACGACACGGAATACAAAGTGTTCATGGCATCCATGGGTGAGTAGGCACTTTTACTTCCTTTGTTGAGCACACACTCACAAAAACTTATTCTACCGCATGTTTATTCACTCAAGCACACACGTGCTTACGCACTCGTTCACTTATGTGCTTATTCACTGAATTACTGACTTCTTCATTGAGCTATTCCCCCAGCCACGTAATCACCCACTCACTCAGTCGCTTACTAACTTACTCGTGTACTCGTTTAGTAACTCATTGACGTCTTTCATGCGCTCTCTTCATTCCTGCACGCACTCACATGCTGATACATTTATTCACCTACTTACTTACTAAGTGCATCCATACCTACGAACCTACCTGCATAGCTGTGTATCTAACCAAATGCTTCTCACTTGCTGTATGCACACGTGCTTGCTACCTTGCTTATTTACTGACAACACGCTGCTGCAATGACGCAGGCAATTGCACGTGTCGCCGAGTTCTGAGTGACAGATGGCAATTGACCAATCGGTATTCGGAGACTTGACACACCTCTCTTTCGACCGCCAGTTCTACCCGACAGTTCAGAATCAGTTAGTTTCGGCCACCGAAGGGGCCATGCTGATCGTTATGAAGAAGAGGGAAAACCGCCCAGTAAACATTGCAAACACGTGGGCGCCAGCACAGTTTGGTTGGACCTTAGATCAGAGGGCGAAGCTGTCTCTGTCCTGGCTCCATATTCATAAGACCTGTAGACTACCTCCATCAGACCTGGCCCATGTTCATAAGACCTGTAGGCTACCTCCATCAGACCTGATGGTTTTCTATGCTTCTCATTTGAGGTTTTTCAGAGTTGCCTGTGCAGTTGTAAGTGACTTGGCTGTCCACCAATTGTAACTCCACAGGCAGTTTGTGGCTTCATCGTGTTAAACTGTTTCAGGGGTGCTCAGGTGGCCTATCGTCTGAGCAAAACGGACTGATATCTCTGTCACCATCTGTGTGATGATCTGTGACTTCACTGTGTTAACTGTTTCAGACGTGGTCAATTATTGTCTCAGCAAACGAGACTGATCTGTCGCTCACCATCTGTGTGATGATCTGTGACTTCACTGTGTTACCTGTTTCAGACGTGATCAAGTACTGTCTCAGCAAACGAGACTGATCTGTCGCTCACCACCTGCTCGGATGATCACGACGTCGACCTGGATCAGCTCACAGTGTTACCTGCAGTCAACACAGTAATGATTCGTCCCAGTAGTGTGTGGTCAACGTGACGCCAAGTCCACCCGTACCAACCTCAGGCGGCACACCAACCGACGTGCTGTCGATCACACTAAACACAGCTGCAATTTAGTTCTGTACTATCAAACCCTTCTTCTTCTTCTTTTTTTTTTTTTTTTTTTTTTTAAAGAAGAAAAAATAAAATAAATTTACATAACAAAAAATCTTAAACTTAATTACTGCTAGCGCGTTTTGAATTTGAGTCAAGGTTAAAAAGAACGTTGACTTTAATTAGACAACACAACACATTTACATTTCTATGGTAAACCCCCTTTTCAAGTAGAAACCAGGCAGATGATGCACTACGAACGATTATTAATGGCAGTGTGTGTGTGTGTGTGTGTGTGTGTGTGTGTGTGTGTGTGTGTGTGTGTGTGTCTCTCTCTCTCTCTCTCTCTCTCTCTCTCTCTCTCTCTCTCTCTCTCTCTCTCTCTCTCTCTCTCTCTCTCTCTCTCTCTCCACTGTGTAAAACTGGATTTTGCTTTGTGTGGCTACAACACAAGAGTGGACTGTTGACATCAGAGACAAAGAGATATATGGAAAGTGTTGATCTTTCAAAGTTATGTTTCAATGAGAAATTTATTTATAAGCTATTTATGTATTGTTTTAGGGTAGCATTGACGGAACTCAGATTTTGTGTACTACTAATAAATAACTTGTGCAGATACAGTGACTGCTCCCCAAACAAAATTTGTGTGTTTTTCCAAAACCACGTTGAAAATGAAGATTACTTCCTTTCGGTTTGTCTGCTGTACACAGATCTAATAGTTCTGAATAAAACTTTCAAAAAGAGCAAAAGGTTGTTACAGGACACATTAAGATGGAAAAACGCTCAATGTTGTTGATATATAGCTATCAATGTATACAACAAAAAGTCGTTACAGCCCATAGTAAGATGGAAAAACGCTAAATGTTGTCGATACCTATCAAAGTATATTTTCCATGTTATCAACAGATGAAAACTATATATAGCCGTGTAAACACCTCGGCTTGATATTATGACTAAAAATGACTCCACTTCATTGGACGAAGCATATTAATATGTCACATCTACCATTATAATGTCCCATTTTCTCGGTTTAACTATTTTATCCGCTTTTGTTGTTGTTGTTGTTTTGCTTGGGTTGTCTGGTTGTCTTGCTGTTCGTATGTCGTATTTGTCTGTCTGTGTGCATAATTTAGTTTGTTGATCATCTGTTTTGGGGTTTGTATCAGGACCTATGGCCAAAGTGAAATAAACCATCTGAACTTTGGTGTCAGAAGTCTGTCTGTCTGTCTGTCTGTCTGTCTCTCTGTCTCTCTGTCTGTCTCTCTGTCTCTGTCTGTCTCTGTCTGTCTCTGTCTCTGTCTCTCTCTGTCTCTCTCTGTCTCTCTCTCTGTCTCTCTGTCTCTGTCTCTGTCTCTGTCTCTCTCTGTGTCTCTCTCTCTCTCTCTCTCTCTCTCTCTCTCTCTCTCTCTCTCTCTCTCTCTCACACACACACACACACACACACACACACACACACACACACACACACACACACACACACACACACACACACGCACACACACGCACACACACACACACACACACACGCACACACGCACACACACAGGCTTGCGTGCGCGCGCGCACACACACACACACACACACAGACACACACACACACACGCTTACACACATATACGCGACCAACGCACACATTCAAAGACGCGCTCGCGCGCGCGCGCACACACACACACACACACACACACACACACACACACACACACACACACATGGTCACTAATTATCCGCAAGTGATGTTCACTTACTGTCCCCTTTGATGGACACTTACTGTCCCCTTTGATGGACACTTACTGTCCCCTGTTGATGGACACTCACTGTCCCCTCTAACGGACACTTACTGTCCCCTGTAACGGACACTTACTGTCCCCTGTAATGGATACTTACTGTCCCCTGTGATGGACACTTACTATCCCCTAATGACGGACACTTACTGTCCCCTACTGACGGACACCTAATGTCCGTGTGATGGACACTTACTGTCCAAGTGATGGACACATACTGTCGCCTAGTGACGGACACATACTGTCCCCTAGTGACTGACACCTACTGTTCGTGTGATGGACACTTACTGTCCGAGTGATGGACACTTACTGTCGCCTAGTGACGGACACTTACTGTCCCCTACTGACGGACACCTACTGTTCGTGTGATGGACACTTCCTGTCCGAGTAATGGACACTTACTGTCGCCTAGTGACGGACACTTACTGTCCCCTACTGACGGACACCTACTGTTCGTGTGATGGACACTTCCTGTCCGAATAATGGACACTTAATGTCGCCTAGTGACGAACACATACTGGCCCCTAGTGGTGGACACTCACTGTCCGTGTGATGGACACTTACTGTCCATCTTGAAGCTGTTCAAGTTTTACCAAGGGACAGAATCAATTAATCAATCAATATCTCTATGGCCACGTGTCAATTTTAATTTTTAATTTTTTTAATATATGTAAAAAAAGGAAATATGCATAGCCTGCACATGGAATGAGACATGATTTTGAGAGCATTCCAACCCAGTCACATTACCCCACCTTTCTCTCTCCTGGCGGAGAGATGTGGAAGGAGGAAGCGCTAGACGATCTTCCTTGAAAGGATGAGAGAGGGCCATCGTCAGTCAAACGAATATTGCAATTGTTTGCAAAGCGACGTTGGGAAATTCTAAGAGACAGGGTGGAGCGCATAATGGTGGTCTTTTTCAAGCACATAGATACCATCTTCAACTCAACTGAACTAACTTTTTGTAGAATAATGCAAAATATGTATTTCTGGACTAGTACTTATCACTCAACTCGGAAGTGTCGTCATACTTCCGTCGTGAACAAATTGTCCACGATAACTTAGAGACGTACAGCTTTTCACGGCCGTCTCCCAACGAGAAAGAACAAGGTGATTAATGAGCTGAACACAGGCATACAGTTATTATGGACTGCAGTTCTGCTACCATGTAACTATAGCAAGCCGGAACTACCGAACAGATTCTGACAACACAGATTTATGCTAATGACAGATGATAATTATTAAATTCTCCTCCCGCCCCAACTCCCCACCCCCAGCCCAAAATATTTCCCTGGGGAAGGGGACAGGGAGGAGGGGCTGGGGGGAGGGGGGGGGGGGCCTTGTGTATAAACATACAAAGTAGGAACGGAGAGAGAGCGAGACAGACAACACAGAGAGAGAAAGACAGAGAGAGACAGAGAGAGTCAGAGACAGAGAGACAGTGACAGAGACAGGCAGACAGACAGACAGACAGACAGAGACAGAGACAGAGATACCGAGAGGACATTTTAATTATTGTTTCAAGAGGGGGGGGGGGTGGACGGGGGGGAACATTTTAATTCTCTACTGTTTCGAAGTCCATTCCAGTGTTGTAAAATTAAAATCCAACTGATGCACTTTCGACGCATTTCACATACACACAGACGCAAACACACACAAGCGCACGCACATTTGTACGGACTCGCACATGTACACAGACTCACACGCATACGCGTACCACCCCCCCCCCCCCCACCCCACCCCTACCCCTCAGCCACACAAGCACACATGCACGCTTCGCGCAGAAATTGCTTGACAAGTTCTCACCGCTTACAAATCCTTTCAATTAAACACATGAAATACAATAATCACTATGAACAATTTGCCAAAATCAATGAGATTAACAGGCCTGATCCATTTTTTCTAGCGTTTGGTTTAAAATAAGGTCGTTGGAATATTAGAATCTGTTTCTGTACATCAGATTAATTCGGAGTTTTCGTGTGCAGCCCTTTTTACTGTCAGCTTGTATAACAAATTTGGCTAGAAGCATGTAGTTTTACGCAAGTAATATTTTGGTAGCATTATGGAAGGCTGGATCCCTACAACACCCATTTGGGGGTAAATAATCAACATTACTCCATTCAGTCACTGGCTAGCACACGAAAATGAACAGAGGGTACACACGCATTTCAGCATCTGTGCTATATCTGCATTTGCTGTAACAAAGGTTAACAATTCAGACTGAATCGTACAATTATGTCTCGATAAATTTTGGGACTACGTCAGGACAGACATCCCCCATGTTCCAAAGTCGGTTTGAAATCCCGGTAATGTTCAGATCGTTTGCTAGGAGAGATTTTGTCGTGCCATCCTTCCGATCAGCAAGTTATAAGTCGCTGTCTGAATTCATGTATGACTCTGGCTTGATTTCTTACCCGATCGGAGACCCACACAATTCAACAGAGGGAGAGAGAGAGAGAGAGAGAGAGAGAGAGAGAGAGAGAGAGGAGAGAGAGAGAGAGAGAGAGAGAGAGAGAGAGAGAGAGAGAGAGAGAGAGAGAATGCTGGCACACATATAGACAAACAGACAGATAGACAAAGACAGAGAACTCGAACTCAGAAACTTTGTTTTACAAGGATTGTAGGTTCAGTCAAAAACCTTCCTAACAAGTAGTTATTGCTAAGATGAGATAAAATAACAAGATTATATCTAGTCCATGCTAAAATCTTACACTGCAATCTTTTTTCTGCATATGATGTAACATTTAAACTCACACACACACACACACACACACACACACACACACACACGCACGCACGCACGCACGCACGCACGCACGCACGCACGCACGCACGCACGCACGCACGCACGCACGCACGCACGCACGCACGCACGCACGCACGCACACACACACACACACACACACACACACACACACACACACACACACACACCACACACACACACACACACGCACACGCACACGCACGCACGCACGCACGCACGCACGCACGCACAAATACTCGTCTGCGTCCAAACGCGCCCTCGCATCACGCACGTGTATGGACCATACGTTGTACTATGTACACACAAAACGCATGCACACACACACACACACACACACGACACACACACACACACAACACAGCAGCGGCGGTAGTAAAACCAGGAGGCTCCTGAAGGAAGCAACAACACGTTGTTTAACTCACCAAGATGGTCGCTGTACAGTCCGATGGCTGTGGGAAGAAAGAACTTACGTTACCTGCTAGTCCAGGCTTTTAAGTCTGGGCCTTGAGTTCATTGCTCAGACGATGAGCTTCCATCAGCCAAGACATCATGTAACAGGACATTACTCCAAGCGTTGGACACGAAAACCAGCATAGCTCAAAACAAACAAAAACACACACAAAAAAGCATATAAGTATTCGAGTTCTACATCTAATTTTTCACCGTTTAACTGTTGTTTAATTATCGTTTTGTAGTTTCCAAAAGAAAATTACCACAAAAATACGCATGTTGTTTGTTGTCTTAATAAATAGCATTTTTCATATATTTTTATGTGTGGGACCAGGAAAAGAATTAACTGTTGTTCAAGTAACATTTTGTAGTGTTCAAAAAGAAAATTACCACCAAATTCGTATTGTTGTGTTTTGTCCTAATAAATAGCATTCTCATAACGTTTTATGTGTTTGGAGCAGAAAAAAAATCAGTCATAAGCTTAAGCATAAATGAGTAGTAAAACTGTATATACGAAAATTTATACAGGACAGAGAGAGGGTGATGGCGGCTGCAGTGGTGGTGGTTGTGATGATGGACGGTGGCGGTTGCGTGAATGAAATTTATGTATGACGGAGTAAATCTTCCACACAAGTAATGCAGATTTAGTGGTGTTGGTGTTCACTACAGCTATTGTACTTTCCCTTCTGTAGATATAATTTATGGCACTTTGCATTGCCGGTTCACAAGCGGAACAATGAAGGCCGTTGTCTAAGATGATGCAAAATACGTCCCAAGCTGGATCACAGGCAGCTTAGCGGTTTGCAGGTCACGGGGGCAAGTAAGTAAACTAGGTGTTTTTACACCCAGTCAACCAGTACGGTTATATCGGGTAAATACATCTGTTGCGTCGGGGTAAATACATCTGTTGCGTCGGGAAATACATCAGTTGCGTCGAATTAAGGCAACTATTGCATCGTGTCACTACGTTTGTTTTGCGTCGTTGTATATTAACTATTGCGTTGTGTCAGTTGTCTGTTGTGCCTTGTAAATACACCTATTTTGTCGTATCGGTTCATATATTGCGTTGTTTAAATACAGCTAATATGTCGCATCAATACATCTCTTGAGTCGTGCTAATACATTTATTAATTCGTGTCAATACACGAATACACGCCGTATCAATACATATACAATTTATCTATATGTCGTGTCCATACGGCTATTTTTCGGCGTCAATACATTTATTGCATCAGATCAGTTTTAATTCATAGGCTGCTTTCGCATGAATGCCTCTTTTTTAATAGTATGAATATTCAAATTAAAAATTACATGTTATTATTGATCGCTTTTATATAGCACTATTCTCCGTCCCGAGCATTCTCATTGCTCTTGCGTGTGATTCTACGTGAGTGACTAGCTTTTTACAGCGCCTTTTTTGAATATCCACCTAAATGGAGTGCTTAAAGCGCTAACATGGCTGCATGGTGCCACATGAAACTGCTGCCGTCTTGGCGCGTTCTGTATACACATACAACATTGCATCATGTCACTTCATTGCAATTCTGACATGCAATTTTCCCACAGTTTTAGAGCACCTTTACATTATATTGCAACCATGAAGGTCAAAGGTCGTTTTCTCTTTGACCACAGACACAGCAGAACTGGGTACCTATCCTTAAAATTGGGTTTACCTTCCGGGTCAGCTCGTGGTTGAGCGCTCTCATCCATGCTCCGTCCTTTCAAAGTGGACTCGTCCAACCGCCAGAGCAGTGTGCGTGCCGTGGACCTGTATATACAGGTCCATGGTGCGTGCGCTTACGCCCGGCAAGCAAGGGTCCTACCATTTCTTTTCGCTGCAGCAGAGAACAGAGTCGTGCGTTCAGCTGAGAGACGTTACGTCAGTCTGCTTGACAAAAAATAAATAAAATAAAAAAATGAAAAAAATGAAAAAATGAAAAACAAAAGATCAAATTGAAAAGAAAGAAGAAGCAAGGGCTGTTTGTGTTTTTATTTGTGATTTGGTAAGAGAGAGATGGGGGGTGAGGGGGGGGGGGGGGCTAAAGAAAGAGAGAACAAAAAACTACGTGGTTGCGACTGGCTGTACATGCTTGTCGGCGGACTGGCTGTCAGGTGAGATCATAAAGCCGGGAAAATCGGCTATATAAGTCGCCACAGGTTACCCGTCCGTATCCAGTGTTCACCCTGCAGACAGGCAGCATACTTGACTGAAGTCTTCAGCGACATCTTCTCGTGAAGTTAAGGTGAGCATGCAAAGTCAGCTAAGTTCATTGCAATACAACTTGACCATATGTGCTTGAATCGATGTATCTGTGTCAAAGACCAGTATAGTGAAAAGGTGATCAACAGTGCTCTATCTTTCACGGAAACCGGCTTGACCTCTCATTTATTACACTATTCTTGCCCGTCCAATCGGGAAATCGTTTGTTCCTTTGTGCAAATGCATACTATGTCACAGATTTTCGACAAGGAGTTGTCAGATATGTTCGGGTCGCCTTTTTACGCAGATTTTGTATGACAGCCTCAGACCAATAATTATTGTACTGGTAATTTAGTTTAATATATTGTGTACCGGAGAAGTACAGTATATTTAAATATCTAACTAGAAAGGGGACCAGACTATTCTTTCAGAATTCATCTATCATCCGTCTGTCCTGCTGTTTAGCCGTGTTTCAACACGCGCATTGCCTCCTACTCTTCTACTCGAGAGACAGCTCTGTTGAAAGATTCAATGTCTGTTTCTCCATTCCCATACACAATCAAAGTGCACAAGAAAAAAAGAGAAAGAAGAAGAAAAGAAGAACGCTTGTTTCTTGAAGCATTACATTTAGGTCTAGAAAAACCTAAACAGAATAAATACGGGAGGCTTATTCCATCGTAGAAAGGACACTGTGTGCATTAGTCTCTCCCTGAGCAGAATCCGATTTTAGCTGCCCCAGTGCTAAACAGAGAAAAGACGGGTCAATGACATCTGATCCCGGAAAGGGCCTACGTTAGGTTATTAATACATATGATGGGTCAGAAATATATGCATTCCCATTACGTAGGCATTTGTGTTCCGTGTACATCTCCCACTTATATCACTGCATCCAGAAAAAAAAAAAAAAAAAAAAATCGAGATTTCTAGAACCTCAGAAAGCAGACGAAATACATATAACAACCCCCCCCCTCTCTCTCTCTCTCTCCTCTCTCCAAATATACCGCCCCCCATCCCCCACCCCCCAGTGAGCACGCACGCACCGCACGCACGCACGCACGCACTCTCTCCTCTCTCTCTCTCTCTCCTCTCTCTCTCTCTCTCTCTCTCTCTCTCTCTCCTCTCTCTCTCTCTCTCTCTCTCTCTCTCTCTCTCTTCCACCCCCAGTGAGCACGCACGCACGCACGCACGCACGCACGCACTCTCTCTCTCTCTCTCTCTCTCTCTCTTCTCTCTCTCTCTCTCTCTCTTCCTCTCTCTCTCTCTCTCTCTCTCTCTCTCTCTCTCCACCCCCCAGTGAGCACGCACGCACGCACGCACGCACGCACACACACACACACACTGAAAACACACCGTGATAGCCAGATCATAAGTAGTTCAGTGGTCAAAACTTGATGGGCTGTGTCTGACAGAGAGGGGAATATTTATTCTAGTTCTTAGCGGCGGAGTAAGAGAAAACTCATGCTGCTTTGCTTTCAGCGTTAATATGCAAACGATTCGAACGTTGGAGAGAGAACGAACAGATCTTCATGGAATACAGAGCGGAACAGGTCCAGGGTAGAACCAGGACGACTTTGTGCAAAGATTAGTGTTTCTACATCTAATGCGTTGTTCAGTGGTAGCAAATGGAGTTCTGGCGAGCAAAGGTGAACAGTGTCGGTATTTTTGAGTTTTGAAGATAATTTGTGTAGCTTGTTTAGCCTATGCTGTCTACATGCAGCTTATGTCTTTACAGATGCGTGTGGGTTTTCTGCCTATGCTGTCTACATGCACGTCTATGTCGTTACAGATGCGTGTGGGTTTTCTGTTATTTAGCCACTGCTGTCTACATGCACGTCTATGTCCTTACAGATGCGTGTGGGTTTTCTGCTTGTGCTGCTGCTGTCTGCAGCCGTCATCTCGCAGTCGGAGGGCGGATGGTGGGAAGTCTGTGGGGGCGGAATCAGAAGGGTATATACATTGATGTCTGTCCTCTCCGCGACCTGCTCTGTGTGTGTGTTGTGTGTGTGTGTGTGTGTGTGTGTGTGTGTGTGTGTGTGTGT
>OY757548.1:2413991-2456491 GCA_963584105.1 Alviniconcha strummeri
TTATTATATATAATTAATATTAGTAATAAATACAAATGTGCATTAATACATTTTTACAAGGCACAAAATGAAAACAATAAAGCTATGAAGTGTAACACTTAACAGATGGAGTTTACTTTAAACAAAAGTTTTCATTCCATGTGTTAAAGAAATACATGTATGTAAATTTCAGTTTACACCCTCTTTTTTTTTTCTTCCTTTTTTTTTTTTTCTTTTTTTTTTACTTTCACAGTCAGAGAGAGAGAGAGATTGTGTGTGTGTGTGTGCACATGATGTTATTTACTTATTTACACTGATGGTGACATAGTCATAGTTTTTCATTTTCTAATGAATTTTTATGACTTGACTGTGTGAGTCTATGATTCATTTGACTGACCAATCTCCTGTTACCTGTACAGTGTGTATGTGTGTGTGTGTGTGTGTGTGTGTGTGTGTGTGTGTTTGCATGCTGGATGAAGGGGCTGGGGGCCTTGATTGTGACTTTTAACCTCTGACTGAGAGTAAATTAAGTTATGTGATCAGTTATTGACTTAATGTCGCTGTTAGTGTTACAGTGTTAGTGTTAGACTGTTACTTAGTGTTACTACTGCTAGCTAGTGAGTGCTATTTACTTACTAAGTTACTTAGTGTTACACTACGGTGTTACTGTTACTAAGTGTTAGCAGTTGAAATGCTTTATTTGCAGTGGTATGGAATTTGTGAATCAATGATCATGAAACTGAAACTAGTAAAAGACACACCTCCTTCAAAGAATTAATCACAAATATGAACAGAATTTTTATCTAGAACAGCTTAAAATTGTGGCATTTATTGACATAACAACCTTTACACAATTACAGTTATTTCTGTTTGCATGATTATGACTCATTGATTGAAGCCGGTTACTGAGTTAGACCTTGGATTTTAACGTCTTATCAACCATAATTATACTTATAGGATCACATCTGGATGAATCATACATTCTAAATTATTTTATACCACTTTACCAGTTTGAATAATCAAAATACAAATCATTGAACAGTAAATCACAAGTTTGCCTAATTCACTGTTAAGTATTATAACATTTGTTTTAATACTCAATAACACATGCTTGATACATGCATACTTATTGTCTTATATTCTTTAGGTATTGACTGCAGAAACTTACTGGTTAAGTCACTTTTGAATCTGAGCAGGGTAGCCTATTTTTATTTTTATTCCATGGGCCTACATGAGAAATTGTTAGGCCAAATTATGGAGAGAATTTGGAATAAAATAAAGGTGAATAGATCGGGAAGGTAGAAATTAGGATGGGAAAGAAATTCCTAGCAGTAGATTAACTTAGTATACATAATTGTATTCTGACCCACCCCAGACTTTAAAGGGAGAACATTGGTCAACTCTGGGTTCCCAATTGAAGGGACCTTAATTTCTGCTTCCACAGTACCCCTCTGTAGGAATGAATCATTGAAACTAAACAGAATGTGTGATTTACACTGACAGTGATAAGCTTGTAAAGCTGATATACCTTTATGACTCTTATGAGTATACTAGTTTTACTACTGTTTCAGTCTTTGTATTATATAATTTATACTGTCAGTGTTTATTGTGCTTCATAATATGTGATGCTCATGACAAAATACTCATGTGCATTGGTTCAGCAATGAGTTTTGTGAGCCCATTATATGTTGGAATGGGGGGGGGGGGGTAATGATATAATAATTTTAAAAAAAACAATAAGAGCAAAAATAACAACCCATTTGTGTTGCAGGATCATCACAAGCGTCACCTCCACGCAGGGGATATGTAAGCTTTTCTTTGTTTACAATAAACTTTTTTAACAAATAATGATCTCAAGTTTCTTGATCAGTTGATGACCTTGATGCATAATCATAATGAATCAAATAATGCACCAGAACAAGAAGAAGGGGGGGGGGGGCATATAGTACACATCAGTACTGTGTACAAGTCAAATGAATATTAGCAGTAGTTCTAAGTCCCTACATTACTAAGAATTGAGCCAGGCTGGATGACCTATGCCTGCTTTCACTATATTAGGCTAGCCATCATGCTAATGTATGGGTGCTGATTGGCTCTGTGTCATTTGGCTAACGAGTTGCAGTTCTGTCAGTCCGCCTTCAGTTGTATTGTTTGCAGTACACCTTGAATTAGTATTAGTTTTTTTTTTTTTTTTGCAGTCTTCATGAATTATACTTTGTGGTATGTATGCAAGGAGTGGGAAAAAATGCAGGTAGGCCACCATACCATTTCCAGCCCTTCTGAAGTTGAGCATTTTGTACTAGTCCAAAGGATTTGTTACTACTAAAAAGTACTATACTAGCTTAAGATTTTTAGGCCTTCCAAAGGATTTGTTACTACTATACTAGCTTAAGATTTTTAGGCCTAAGAGTAAGATTCCTTGAAAAACATTGTTTATTTCATACTAGCCTTTTTGGGCAGTTTTTCTTTTAGCCAAGTTAGGATAGTGACAACATTGCATTACTCTGATTCCTTCACTGATTATTCAGTAGTTTATTTCAGAGACATGATGATGATTGTAGAACTAGAACAGTAGAAGGCAGCATTGAGACTGGCCTGACACAAGTGATAGACTAGCAGTCTGTGGTCTTGACTTACCTGGAGTCTTGTCAACCTGCCTCAGAGGACTGGGCCAGTGTCTTTCTGCAGCGCTGCCTTGACCTTCATTTGTGGTGTCAAACACTGGGGTCTTGGGTACAATTCTCCTGCACGAAATGGCAGCCTGACCAAGATAGAACGTAAATCAGCTGGAATAATCATTCTGTTGCTGCTGATGTTTGTGTGTCTGCGTGCTTGACTGACTGACTGCATGTCTGTCTTCTGTCTCTCGTCCGCCAACTCCCTCCCCAAGCCTTTACCACACACACTCACATCTTCCCTCTCTCTTTCAAAATCTATTAAAGTTGTATGTCTCTCGTTCCAGCCTCCAAGAATCCGAAAGAAGAATCAGCGATTTTACAATGATGATGAAGAGACGGACTACTCCCCTGTCCGATCCCCCAAGAAACAGGCCAAGGTCACACACGCACTCTCTGTAAATGGATCTCTACTCTCCTTATCTCATACCATAACTACAGAGAAATATTGGCATTAGAGCTATGAAAAGCATGATGATCAAGTGTGAATGACCAAAAACATTGGGATTCTCTTTCTTGGTTTTCTCAGCTTTGCATAGATTGGCAGTCTGGATACATAAGTGTTCAGACTAATACAAGTTAAAAGTTCTTCGGAGAGTGATTACACTTTTAAATCTTCCTGAAGCAGCTCCCCGTTTTCAAATAAATGGGTTATGTAACTGTTGAACAGTCTTCAGGTGCCTTAGATAACTGATGTGTTGCCAACCAGTGCCTGACATGATCCGCTGTCTGTCAGCATCTCTTTTCAGAAATACTGTATTCAGAATTAAACACACCTACTTAGATGATGGTGTAAACAAGGCACATGGCTATGCTTTTTTCTCTCCCAAAACTAGTCGGTCTCCTTGGGTCTGTGGGGTGGGGGAAGGGGGTGGGATTTTAATCATTTAGGTGACTGCTAGCTCACAGTACAGAGAACGGGAAGTGTACATAGAATGGGAAACAAAGCAAAACAGACCTTTTTGGGGTGGGGAAGGGATCTGTTGCGGAGTGGGGGTGGGGAACAGTTCATCAGTTCTTCTATATGGTCATGGAGAGGAGAGCAGCTGATATCCAAAGATATGTAAAACAAATATTTTAAAGAAGAAGAAAATGCCAGGAATGTGGAGATGGAAAGACTGGGTAGACAGAATAGTATATTGGGTGTGTTTTTTTAGCATCCAGTCAAACATGATGAAAGGACTGGGCAGGGTGATTTAAAATTGGAGAATAATGTACATGCTGTCAATTGATGTGGTGTCAAGTGATGTGAGGTAACCCGTGTTGTTTACTCTGTGTGTTTAAGTGGGCAGAGTGTTCTGGCAGAAACTAGTAAAGTAAGAGGTCAGTTGTCTAAAACTGGACTAAGCTGAGTGTGAAAGCCTGCAGATCTGGCCTTTTAAAAGTTTTAATTTTATGTGACAGGCATTCCAGTTTTTGCAGATTTCATGCCTTGACAGTTTTATGCCAGATTGTGCATTATCATGTAGTATTATGCTGTTTTGTCACAATGTCCAATATTTTATTATCATAAGTAGTAGTGATGTTCACTTTGGTAGGCTTTAGATACTGGCTAGTTTGAGTTTAAGCTCCACAGCTGTGGTCTGGGACGGTCTCATCAGGGTGGTCTTTCAGTCTCATTGGGGTGGGCTCATGAGAGTGGTCTTTCAGTCTCATTGGAATGGTTTCTCATCAGGGTGGTCTTTCAGTCTCATTGCCATTGGAATGGTTTCTCATCAGTGGTCTTTCAGTCTCATTGGGGTGGGCTCATGAGGGTGGTCTTTCAGTTTCATTGGAATGGTTTCTCATCAGAGGGGTCTTTAAGTCTCTTGGAATGGTCTAATCATGGTGGTCTTTCTGTCTGATTGGGCTCATTAGGGTGGTCTTTCAGTCTCATTAGGGTGGTCTGTCATCAGGATGGTCTCTCACTTTGGGGTGGTTGTTCACTCTAAGTTTCACAGTATGTATAACCCACTTGGCCCCTGACCAGCTGCTGCCCTTTCTCAACGAAATCCCATGTGAAGGGAAGTAACTCACTGTTTCAAATATCCCAATATACAACATTAAAAATCAGTAATAAACATCAAATACAAGTTTTAGCTCACTTTGTATTTTCCCCAATTTGCAAATACATTGTTTTTGTATATGTCCAACAGGTTGTGGGGTTTTCCACTCAAAAATAAAACTTAAAAGCAATTTTTTTTTTTAAATCCCTAATCAGAAATGTCCTCATCTGAATCTCAGGTTTGGTTAGGGTGCCCACTTGATAACCAGCTTCTCCAAAGACAAAGCTCTGTGAGTTTGTTAGGGTGCCCAGGGTAAACGACTGTGCAAAATTTGCAGTTCAGATTTTGGAGGATGAAGCTCTGACACATTGCTAACAGTGGGGCTTTTGTTTATTTTCATGCATATATATCATGTGTCCATCTGGCAGTTAAAAAATACACAGTGTCTCTCAAACTCCATCAAAGGACATCACCAGTGCTCAATGGCGAAAATGAGGCTAGAAGTCTTGTGAGGATCCCATTCCTGTTTGCATAAGCTGGGATGCCAGTATGGAGTGTGCGGTTACTGGGTGATCTGGGGTCAAGCAGTAAGAAAAAAGAGTGGGTGGTGACAGGTGATCTGGGGCAAAGTGGGTTATATATATGTACATCAGACATTGTGCAAATGTGAAATCCTCTGTTGTTCAGTTGTGATGCAGTACATCACTGTCAGACATTGTGTAAAAATGAAATCCTCTGTTCAGTCATTATGCATTGTGTAAAAGTGAAATCCTCTGTTG
This sequence comes from Alviniconcha strummeri, assembly GCA_963584105.1. NCBI lineage: Eukaryota > Metazoa > Mollusca > Gastropoda > Provannidae > Alviniconcha > Alviniconcha strummeri. Next base: position 2,419,410 of record OY757548.1, read on the forward strand.
TTTATTTGCAGTGCAGTACATCAGACATTGTGTAAAAGTGAAATCCTCTGTTATTTAGTTGCAATGCAGTACATCAGACATTGCATAAAAGTAAAATCCTCTGTTGTTCAGTTGCCATGCAATATATCAGACACTGTAAAAGTGAAATCCTCTGTTGTTTAGTTGCAATGCAGTACATCAGACATTGTGTAAAAGTGAAATTCTCAGTTGTTTAGTTGCAGTGCAGTACACCAGACATTGTGTAAAAGTGAAATCCTCTGTTGTTCAGTCATAATGTGTAAAAGTGAAATCCACTGTTGTTCAGTCGCGACGCAGTGCCAGTGGCACAGCAGGACCGTTGGCAACGCCAGAGAGGGAGACATGGAAAGGATTCTCTGGAGGGGTGAGGATCTACGTCTTATTTCCTCCTCACCTTTTCTGAACAGTCTGTTTTCTTGTGTCACCTTTTTTCTTTTCTTTTGCCTCTTATAATTTCTTTGTCCTGGTTGTAGGTGTGCTTTGTTTTACAAGTAGAAGAGAACCTGAATGCTGCCAGTGAAGTGGGAGGTCCTTTGCTGTTCAACTATGGTGATTGTTGTGCAGACGCCAGGTCGCAATGCCATGCCAAGTACTCCAGACAAGCGCATGGCGCATGCCATTGGGGTGCGGCTGAGAAACCTGTTGAAGCTGCCTAAGGCACACAAATGGGTCTGCTATGAGTTCTTCTACTCCAACCTTGACTCGTGAGTTGCTGCCTCCTCTGCTTTCTACTCACCTTCTTTTTGACTCCCATGGAAAATCGTGTCTTTGTGATGATCATGTCAGACTATTTGGCTTGCTTGCTAGCCATCCATCTGTATTGTTTGGGTTGGCCATCTGGTTGGGTGTGGCCAGAACTTCTAAGTTCAGTGTTGCCATTTTCTGGAAAAAATATAAAGATGATCCAAACGTAACTTTACAAGATGGTACTGCTCACTGGGCTTTGCTTGCCAATATCACTTTTGCCGTTTGCCTGCATGTGTGCGCTGGCACTTAGACTCATCTTCCCCAGCAAGACCTTGCACTTTATAATTACTTAATGACATCATTTGAAAGGTTAACAAAACAGGTGTGTGCTTTAATTCCTCTGCCACACTTTGACCAAAAGGAAACTGCTCCAGGTGAACAGCAGTTTTTGCATCCAAAGTGTTAAGGAATTGGCCTTAAACCACTTTCTGTTTTATCACATGATTTCATTTGAAAGAGTTTATCTTCAACCAGTTTGTGAGTGTATTCCACTGTATATGTGTAGATGAAGTAGTGCCCATTGGCATCAGTGTCCAGTGTGCATGTCAGCCCTGTCTTTGGACTTACCACAAGATTTGTCCTGCCCAGCTGTAACTGTCTTAGGCTAACAAAATTCCACATAGCTGGGATGTGGTTTTGTTTTGACTTGCTGAGTCAAAAGATTATGAAGGTTGACTTCTTTATCACTATATCAGACAAAAACCTCAAGAAAAAGTAGAAATAATGATTATGCTCTAAAGAAAAGAATATTTGAAATCCTCCATTCTGTGTTAGGCTTTTTTGTTTGAATTGATTATGTTGGATTTATTTGTTCTCTGTGTCTATTTTTGTCAGTTCCTGAGTGTACATGTATCCAGTTACTATGCCTTTTGTTTCTCTCAATACTTTCAGTCCACTATTCCTGGGAGAAAACGATTTTTGCATCTGCCTACAAGAATCCTTTCCTCAGCTGAAGACGAAGCGCTTGACACGTGTAGAGTGGTGCAAGATCCGACGGCTGATGGGCAAACCTCGCAGGTGGTTCCTGGCGCTTGGCTGCCTTTTTGTAATATTCTCTATTCACACAGTCTGTGGATCTACGTCTGATCTATAAATATACTTGGAGAGTGGGTTATGTGTTTAGGTGATATATTACACACGTTAAGTATTTGATTACTATGCTTCATCTGCGGCCAGTTTTAATACGCAAACATTGGAGGTCTTCCAGATCTAAATATAAAGCCTCAACAGTTACTTTCATGTTTTTTTGTTTATTTGTTTTTACCTGAAAAGAACAACAACAACAAAACAGTTACATGGGGCATTTTGCAATTAGGTTCCAAACACTTTCCCGGACTTGGGTATGACATTTTTAAGAGAATTGTCTGAAATCTGCTGATTTTGAGTGTTGGAATGAAAACCTTGTTCTGAGAGTCAGTGTGAAAGATAGCCTTGTTTTGAGTGTGTGGAATCCTGTAAAATCCCTCTGTCGTTATTGTGTCTTTGAAAGTTTTTTTCTTCAGGAATTGCACTCTGCCTGTAATGACTTTAATCAATAACATTCCTGTGCTATGGCGGGCAGTGTGATAGTCAGGGATGCATTTTCCTGCAGTTTGGAGGATTGGGGGGAAATTTGAATTCTGATTTCACTGAGACCACTTTGAATCTGCAAGGGGGGGGGGGGGGGGGGGAATGGGTCTATAAATTTGTTTTTATTTTTAAGTCAGATGTTTGAAGACTTTTATCACAGAACTGGGCAAAGGGGATGATGTAAGGGAAGTAACTGTGAGTGGATTGCCTGGATGGAACGAGCAGTAATCACTTTCAGTGGTTGTCAGCAACATACCTTGGGCAGGCATTTTGGAGAAGGGTTCTTTTGCCTGTTAATTTGGTTGGTTGGTTTACCTTCAGGAATGTTTTGGACACAAAATGCCAGTGTACCATCAGTTCAGAAGGCTGGCCATGATAAGACTGAAATATATCCAGACTGTGTCAAAATGTGTGTTTTGAGGGGATGGATGGGGCTGTGGGGGGGGGGGGGGGGGGGGGGGGTATTCAACTGGACCTTTTCATTTTTTTCTGGGGAAAAATGATTTTGTTTCCATGATAAATGGTGACCTCAGCTGCCACATTTTGGGCCTGTATTGTATCTGAAGAGTTCAGGTTGTAGGCACTTGTCAGTGAAGTACTGATCTTCCTGAATCGTGAGCTTAATAAAGCTGATGACTCCTGATACAACCGTCATGGTTGAGGGGGAAATAAAAATTGATTATCATTCCGTCTTTGCAGTTATACAAAGGGTAAAGATCTGTGCTGGTAATTTTAGTGGCATAAATGACGCTAGTGTTTATAGAATTGAAGTGTACACAAATGTTTTATGTGCAGATGTTCACCATCATTTTTTGAAGAGGAAAGACGAGCACTACACGATAGACGAGAGAAGATTCGGTTACTGCAGCAACGCAAACTGACTGAATTTAGCAGTCTGAAAGACCTGCCTGAAGAAATTCCTTTACATTTGGTCATCGGTACAAAAGTTACAGGTGAAAATAGATAAATCTGATTACTGGCTCCCACATGTAACAGGCGTTTGATTTTCAGAAGGCATTTAGTAGGCATTTCTCTTCCTCTCCCTTTCTTTCTTGTGTCTTGAATTATTGAAGGTCTGTACAGTCAAAACCTGCTTCTGCAACCAACTACAGGATTGTGCAGGAGGTGGCTGCGTAATGGGTCAGTGGTGTGACCAGATTGTCAGTTTGCAGGGCCCTCTGCTTCCAAATTGAGTTGAAGACCTTGTATGTGTTCGTCAGATGAAACCAATACACCTACTGTCCAAAGATTTGACAGAGCAGTGGTAAATTGAGCGATAGACTATATTATTAATGCCAACCGGCCGATCATGCGGAGAGAAAGAAGCCAGGATGGTCCTAGCCCTGAGTTCAGCAAGACAGCTTGGGGTGGAACACAGGTGCCTGCAAGCCAGGTGGACTGCAGTACTCCTGCTCATATTGACATTTAGATTTTGTCATATTTTTACATTTTTCTTTTTTTACAGGCATAAAGGCATTGGACTAAAACAAAATGGTAATTAAGGGCTGATCATTGACCGAGGTGGTTGTAATGCAGGTTTTGGCTGTACTCCGATTATACTCATCATTTTGTTGAGTATTGGTATTGCACAATCTGTAGGAGTCACAGACACTCTTTGAAGAAATGCATTGACTTTTTTTTTTATGCAAAAGACTGCCATGATGTGAGGCAGTAAAAGTGGCAGATGTATTGACTGATGGATGGTGCCATGATGCGAGGCAGCAAAAGTGGAAGATGACTGATGGATGGTGCCATGATGTGAGGCAGTAAAAGTGGTAGACATATTGACTGATGGACGGTGTCATGTTAGGCAGTAAACATGGCAGACATACTGACTAATGGATGGTGCCATGGTGTGAGGCAGTAAAAGTGGCAGATGTATTAACTGATGGAGGGTGCCATGGTGTGAGGCAGTAAAAGTGGCAGATGTATTAACTGATGGAGGGTGCCATGGTGTGAGGCAGTAAAAGTGGCAGATGTATTAACTGATGGAGGGTGCCATGATGTGAGGCAGTAAAAGTGGCAGATGTATTAACTGATGGAGGGTGCCATGGTGTGAGGCAGTAAAAGTGGCAGATGTATTAACTGATGGAGGGTGCCATGGTGTGAGGCAGTAAAAGTGGCAGATGAATTGACTGATGGAAGGCTGTTTTCGCACAGCTCGCCTGAGGAAGCCGCAGGATGGACTGTTCACGGGCACCATTGAGGCGCTGGACACTGTGGACAACACCTACAGAGTGACCTTTGACCGGCCAGGCCTTGGCACACACTCCATCCCAGACTTTGAAGTCCTGGTGAGATAGCATGTACAGACCTGTTTAGTCTACGCAGTTGGCGAGGATAACTACACATTTGAAGCCCAAACTACACATCTACGCTTGCATTACACAAACTACGCAAAAATGACTTCGTTTCGGCTATGCGATAGCGACAAGTGTGATTCAGTCCTCTTTTTTGATGCGATCCTATTTTTGACACAGCCGCCATGTCTTGCAATAGCGACGCTGGTTTTGGTGCAAACATAGGTTCTGAACGCAGCTGAAACTCACTTCAATTGGGAGAAAATGCCCGAGTTGAAGAAGCGAGCGTATGAAACTTCTTCAGAAGAAGACTCAGTGTTAGCCTCCAAAGGCTCTGCTACTGTGATTAAAAGGAAGAAAGTTCCAACCCAGAAATTTCTCCCAGCTTATCACAAAGCTTATCCGTGTTTGGTTCCTTCGAGTTTGAGGAAAGACAGCGAACTTGTTCTTTGCACCACTTGCAAATCGGACTTTCATGGGGGTTGATTTGACTGTAAGCAACCTGTTGAGAGCAAGTCCTACAAGGAGTTCAAAGCGACTGGAAAGTTTTTTCCAGCTTCAAGTCTGTCTCTTTCTCCCTTTCCCCGCCCTTCTTCCTGTCCCTTGTTTTAATGCAGCAAACATATAGTTTTTCTGCACTTGTAAACATTGATAGCGCTAGTCTGCAGAGTTATCTCCCTTGAGCGTTTTTAATCGTCATTGCAAAGAACGTGCATTGTGATTGGCTACTTTGCTGGGGATCAGCCAATGAGAAAATTTGTTGCTCACACTGTTGTGAGGTCCAGAAAAATTGTACTAGGAGGAGGGCGCTTGCGGCTGGATTTGTTTGTACACAGGGGGTATGGATGGGGGGTCTACACATCTCTTTGGGTGATTGGCAGACTGATCTGTACAACTGCACTCTCATTCTGAGTCAAGCTGTTGGCTTTGCAATTTTCCCACATTAACATGTGCATGGCCCAGCAAGAGACCTGAACGGATCTACACCACTTGTGTGTGGCTGAGACCGTGCTAGCAGTGCCATGCTGTAGCCTTATGTTTATGACTTACATTTTTAGGCACTGTGGTCTTCTGATTCTCAAAATTATATCAATTCAAGCGCATAGAAACATTGAGAGAGAGAGAGAGTGTGTGCATGTGCTTAGTGTGTGTGTTGCACAAACTGATAATCTTGTCTAAATTTGTAACTGAGAAAGAAAAAAGAAGAAAAAGAAAAGAAAAAAACACGACACTTATACTACAGCAAAATAATTGTATTTGTTGTTTTATTAAGTTTCTGTGTTATTTTGACTCGAGTGAGAATGACTCGATGAGAGTCTGAATGTGTGAATGATAAAGCAGTCAAGTTTCAACTGATACACATCGTACCTTCTGACTACACATTAGACTACCCAAACTACACTTGTGCATTTGGGGGGTAAACAGGTCTGCATGTACTGATGTAGTCCTGGTGAGATAGCATGTACTGATGTAGTCCTGGTGAGATAGCATATACTGATGTAGTCCTGGTGAGATAGCATATACTGATGTAGTCCTGGTGAGATAGCATGTACTGATGTAGTCCTGGTGAGATAGCATATACTGATGTAGTCCTGGTGAGATAGCATATACTGATGTAGTCCTGGTGAGATAGCATATACTGATGTAGTCCTGGTGAGATAGCATGTACTGATGTAGTCCTGGTGAGATAGCATATACTGATGTAGTCCTGGTGAGATAGCATATACTGATGTAGTCCTGGTGAGATAGCATGTACTGATGTAGTCCTGGTGAGATAGCATGTACTGATGTAGTCCTGGTGAGATAGCATATACTGATGTAGTCCTGGTGAGATAGCATATACTGATGTAGTCCTGGTGAGATAGCATATACTGATGTAGTCCTGGTGAGATAGCATTTACTGATGTAGTCCTGGTGAGATAGCATATACTGATGTAGTCCTGGTGAGATAGCATATACTGATGTAGTCCTGGTGAGATAGCATTTACTGATGTAGTCCTGGTGAGATAGCATATACTGATGTAGTCCTGGTGAGATAGCATTTACTGATGTAGTCCTGGTGAGATAGCATGTACTGATGTAGTCCTGGTGAGATAGCATGTACTGATGTAGTCCTGGTGAGATAGCATATACTGATGTAGTCCTGGTGAGATAGCATATACTGATGTAGTCCTGGTGAGATAGCATATACTGATGTAGTCCTGGTGAGATAGCATATACTGATGTAGTCCTGGTGAGATAGCATATACTGATGTAGTCCTGGTGAGATAGCATATACTGATGTAGTCCTGGTGAGATAGCATATACTGATGTAGTCCTGGTGAGATAGCATATACTGATGTAGTCCTGGTGAGATAGCATATACTGATGTAGTCCTGGTGAGATAGCATATACTGATGTAGTCCTGGTGAGATAGCATATACTGATGTAGTCCTGGTGAGATAGCATATACTGATGTAGTCCTGGTGAGATAGCATGTACTGATGTAGTCCTGGTGAGATAGCATATACTGATGTAGTCCTGGTGAGATAGCATGTACTGATGTAGTCCTGGTGAGATAGCATATACTGATGTAGTCCTGGTGAGATAGCATATACTGATGTAGTCCTGGTGAGATAGCATATACTGATGTAGTCCTGGTGAGATAGCATATACTGATGTAGTCCTGGTGAGATAGCATATACTGATGTAGTCCTGGTGAGATAGCATGTACTGATGTAGTCCTGGTGAGATAGCATGTACTGATGTAGTCCTGGTGAGATAGCATGTACTGATGTAGTCCTGGTGAGATAGCATATACTGATGTAGTCCTGGTGAGATAGCATTTACTGATGTAGTCCTGGTGAGATAGCATATACTGATGTAGTCCTGGTGAGATAGCATATACTGATGTAGTCCTGGTGAGATAGCATATACTGATGTAGTCCTGGTGAGATAGCATATACTGATGTAGTCCTGGTGAGATAGCATATACTGATGTAGTCCTGGTGAGATAGCATATACTGATGTAGTCCTGGTGAGATAGCATATACTGATGTAGTCCTGGTGAGATAGCATATACTGATGTAGTCCTGGTGAGATAGCATGTACTGATGTAGTCCTGGTGAGATAGCATGTACTGATGTAGTCCTGGTGAGATAGCATATACTGATGTAGTCCTGGTGAGATAGCATATACTGATGTAGTCCTGGTGAGATAGCATATACTGATGTAGTCCTGGTGAGATAGCATATACTGATGTAGTCCCGGTGAGATAGCATGTCCTGGGTCATGGATTGTCTCCCTTGGGCAGCCTGTTTTTCTCCACAAGTGACAGGCGGTATTGTGCTCTTCATGATGGGTCAAGTGTAGGACTTTGTGAACCTGCAGCTGGATTTAAGTCAGCAAACAACAACAACAGAAAGCTCAAATGTCTGCAGTTGTGTTCAATTGAGCAACAGCATTTTTCAGCACTGCTGTTGTGTTTGGCATATTTCAAGCTGAAGGCCTTTTTGTTTTAGTTTGATTGTTTGACAGAGCAAATGAGTAGTAAATTGAAGAAGTGATGTTTGGAGTTGCATTTTCTCATGTGATGGAGCGTATTGTACACCTCACCAACACTCAGGTCAGGGATAGGTCATTGAACAAGTGATTTGTAGCTGAAATCCAATGATGGTAAAATAAACTTTTCATTGTGCTGCTCCAACTGCGTAGTCAAATTAACACTAGGTTTGGGGCATGCTGAGCATGGAAGTTGGAACACAGAGTGTACATGCAGCTGTGGTGAGTCAGATCTAACCTCCGCTCACCCAGCATGGAACACAGAGTGTTCACAGAGTGCACATCCAGCTGTGGTGAGTCAGATCTTACCTCCACTCACCCAGCATGGAACACAGAGCGTACACATCCAGCTGTGGTGAGTCAGATCTTACCTCCACTCACCCAGCATGGAACACAGAGCGTACACATCCAGCTGTGGTGAGTCAGATCTTACCTCCACTCACCCAGCATGGAACACAGAGTGTACATCCAGTGGTGTGAGTCTGATCTTACCTCCATGGTAAATGTGAACACGTGATTATGATTTGTGTGGCTGAAGTCAAGGAATAGTAAAATGAGCAAATGATTGTGTAGCTGACATCAGGGAAAGGTAAACAAGTGACTGTAGTCATTGATGTCAAGGAAGGGTAAACAACTGATTGTGCGTCTGATGTTAAGGAATGGTAAAGCGATGATTGTGCAGTTGAAACTGAGGAATGCTAAAAGGAGCAAAGTGTTGTAGGGATGATACAGTGAACTTGCGATTGTGCAGCTGAAGTCAAGGAGTGGTAAACTAGTGGTTGCGTAAGTGAAATCAACGAATGGTAAACTAGCAGTTGTGTAGATGAAGTCACAGAGTGGTAAACTAGCCATTGCATAGCTGATGTCAAGGAGTGGTAAATAAGTGACTGTAGCTGATGTCAAGGAGTGGTAAATAAGTGACTAGCTGATGTCAAGGAGTGGTAAATAAGTGACTAGCTGATGTAAAGGAGTGGTAAATAAGTGACTGTAGCTGATGTAAAGGAGTGGTAAATAAGTGACTAGCTGATGTCAAGGAGTGGTAAATAAGTGACTAGCTGATGTCAAGGAGTGGTAAATAAGTGACTAGCTGATGTCAAGGAGTGGTAAATAAGTGACTGTAGCTGATGTCAAGGAGTGGTAAATAAGTGACTAGCTGATGTCTAGGAGTGGTAAATAAGTGACTGTAGCTGATGTCAAGGAGTGTTATGATAAACCAACTAATAATGCTTGTGGGTGTGTTTCACAGAGCAACGACCCAGCAGAGACCATCCCCATTTCGGCGTTTCAGCAGAAGCAGCGGCCACGACACCCCCTCTACTCTCCACCCAAATTTGTACCCGGTGCTGGCTCGCCTGGTGGGCATATGGTAAGGTGGATACGGTGAGGGAGACAGCTGTGTGTACAGTCACCGCCATGCAGAATTATACCCCCATAAACAAAATTGGGGGAAGGGGCGTAAATTGCAGTCACCCTGCTGGTCTGTCTGTCTGTCCATGTGTCAGGCTGTGTCTGGGAGATACCATCCGAACTGCTTGACCCTTTCTATCAAACTTGGCATGATGCTGCATCATCATGAGCCAGAGAGTCATGCAAAAACAAAACAAAAAAGGATTTACAACTGAGCTTATTTCGATGGTAGATCATATATGTCCAGTGAAAATATTGGATTGCTGTTCTGAAGGTCAAAGTCACAGTGAAAGCACAAAATTTAGTTAATGTTTGTTTGCATTATTATGCTATTTTCTAAACCACCAAACATTTTGTAACCAAACTTGGTTTGGTGATACACCATCATAAGCCAGAGTGTCGTAATAATAGTAGGTTGTTATCTTCAAGGCCAAGGTCACAGGGCTGAGATAATCAAAACATGACTGTTTCTATCCTATCTTTGAACTCCTGATCCTTTTGGGACCAGACTTAGACGAAATGATAGAACATCGTCATTAGCGGGAGTGTGCTATGAACAGATTGCTTGGCTGTTTTCAAGGTCAAGGTCATAGTTAAGGTTTCAAGCATAACTGAATGTTTGTCCAAACGATAAGGCAACAAAACTGTTGTTTGAATGGATTGAATGCATGGTGTGCTTTCAGTTTTCAAACATAAGTGAATGTTTGTCCATACGTTAAGGTGACACAGCTGTGGTTTGAGTGGACTGAGTGCGTGGTGTGGTTTCAAACATAAGTCAGTGTTTGTCCAGATGTTAAGGTGACACAGCTGTTGTTTGAGTGCATGGTGTGGTTTCAAACATAAGTGAATGTTTGTCCAGACGTTAAGGTGACACAGCTGTTGTTTGAGTGGACTGAGTGCATGGTGTGGTTTCAAACGTCAGTGAATGTTTGTCCAGATGTTAAGGCAACACAGCTGTTGTTTGAGTGCATGGTGTGGTTTCTGCAGGACCAAGACCCCCTGCTGAGTGGCGCTCCCTTCAAGGGACGACTGATGAGTCTGGAGGGAGGCACCTACGGAGGGTTCCCCATCAAGTTCTTGGTGCTGGTGGTACGTCACGGCCTGTGCTTGTGTTGTCTGTGTGCATGGGACTGCTTGGCACCTGATGCATGCATTGGTGTGCACCTGTACACCCACTGCATGCATTGGTGTGCACCTATACACCCACCGCATGCATTGGTGTGCACCTGTACACCCACTGCATGCATTGGTGTGCACCTGTACACCCACTACATGCATTGGTGTGCACCTGTACACCCACTACATGCATTGGTGTGCACCTGTATCTCCACTACATGCATTGGTGTGCACCTGTATGCCCACTGCATGCATTGGTGTGCACCTGTATGCCCACTGTATGCATTGGTGTCCACCTGTGCACCCACTGTATGCACTGGGGTGCACCTGCACACCCACTGCATGCAGTGATATGCACCTTTGCCTGTACACCCACTGTATGCATTGGTGTAGATCTGTATACTGACTGCTCGCATTTGCATTTACCTGTGCAGTCACGACATGCATTGGTGTGCACCTGTCAGTTTTCATTGGTGTGGACCTGTATACCCACTGCTCGCATTGGCGTGTACTACCTGTGCATCCAGTGTCTATTGGTGTGTATCTGTGAACCTACTGTATCCATTGGTGTGTACCTGTGCACCCGCTGTATCCATTGGTGTGTACCTGTGCACCCGCTGTATCCATTGGTGTGTACCTGTGTCCATCGGTGTGTACCTGTGCACCCACTGTGTCCATTGGTGTGTACCTGTGCACCCACTGTACACATTGTTGTGGACCTGTACACCACAATTTTTATTGATGTGGACCTGTACATGAGTTAGCTGTACACATTGTGGACCTGTATACCCCCTGTTTCTGTTGGTGTGGACCCATACATGTACTATCTGTACACATTGTTGTGGACCTGTATACCCCCTGTTTCTGTTGGTGTGGACCTGTACATGTGCTAGCTGTACACACTTGTGGACCTGTGTACCCCCTGTTTCTGTTGGTGTGGACCTGTACATGTGCTAGCTGTACACACTGTTGTGGACCTGTGTACCCACCATTTCTATTGGTGTGGACCTGTGTGCCCACTGTTTGCACGGTTGTTGATCAGTAAACCCAGTTTGCATTGATGTGGACCTGTATATGTTTTCATTGGTGTGGACCTGTGTGTCCACTGTTTCCACTGGTGTGGACCTGTGTGTCCATTGTTTCCACTGGTGTGGACTGTGTGTCCACTGTTTCCAATGGTGTGGACCTGTGTGTCCAGTGTTTTGATTGGTGTGAACCTGTGTACATACTATTACTAATTATATCCATTGTAATGGGCATAAATCCTCATTGCTTCCATTGGTGTGGGCCTGTATACCCACTATTGCCATTGGTGTGGACCTGTATCAGTGTATGCCTACTGTTTCCACTGATGTGGACCTGTATACCCACTATTTATAGGTGTACAGGTGTACACCACAGTACAGCTGTTTTTTTGTGTATATTTTTTAAGCTGTGTAAACTTAGCTTTTTAAAGTGAGAATGCTCATGTGTGCGGGTGCCTCTGTCAGTCTGTGTGTGTGTGTGTGTGTATGTGTGCACTTTGAATATTCTCTATGGAGAAGATTTTGTGCTTTACAAATACTTTAATTATCATTACAATTTACATACTGTATCCATTGTTGTGGACATGTGTCCGCATTGTTTTCATTGGTGTGGGCCTGCATAGACACTTATGTATTGGTGTAGACTTGTGTATCCATGGGCATGGACATATCTACCCGTTGTTTCCATTGGTGTAGACCTGTATGCATACTGTATCCATTTGGGTGGCCCTGCGTACCCATTGGCATTGTTTCCTTTTGTGGGTCTGCATAGCTGCTGTTGCCATGGCTGAATTGTGTGTCAGTGGTTGTTGTGTACTTTCAGACTCGGCTGTCAAAAATCCTGAAGGTGAAGAAGGACTGGGTGATGCAGCTCAAGGAGATGAACACGCAGGCAGAGAAAATGGTCAGTATCTTAGTCTCCCCGTGCACAGCCCTGATGCAAGATCAGCCACACTGTTTGTCCGCAAGAAAACATTCAGCTGCACCAGTAATTAAGTTTTGTCACAAACAAATTGCCACCGCAAAGAAAAGAAAATGGCTATTAGCCATCCCAAAAACGATCAACTTCGAGCGTTGTTGTGAAGTCTAGTCCATGAGGCGATTGAGGATTGATAGTATCGTAGTAGGTATTTTTTTCTCTTGGTGGAGTGTAGTGTGAAGTGAGAGAGGTGACTGTTGAGAATTGATAGTCTGTTTACTCTTGGTGGAGTGTAGTGTGAAGTGAGAGAGGTGACTGTTGAGAATTGATAGTCTGTTTACTCTTGGTGGAGTGTAGTGTGAAGTGAGAGAGGTGACTGTTGAGAATTGATAGTCTGTTTACTCTTGGTGGAGTGTAGTGTGAAGTGAGAGAGGTGACTGTTGAGAATTGATAGTCTGTTTACTCTTGATGGAGTGAAGTGTGGAGGTTACATCAGGGAGGCGTGACTGTGGAAGGCTAAACATGCTCACCTGTGTTACCTGTTGATTCATTTCTCACTTGTTTAGCATGTGTGAAGAATTCAGGCACCAAGATCACCCCAAACCCTGTTCTGTGTGAGAAAAAAGTCTGGACTAAACAGTCAGTTCTGGGTAACTCTGACACTGATTCTGTGTGGTTGGAAAGAACTGCAGTTCAGCAGAATAGCAGGTCATCCCTAGGTTGCTTGGCAACACTGCTGCTTTCAGCCCTTGTCAGTGCCATGGTTGACAGAAGATTCTGGTGTCCACTGACTCAAATCATCTTCTGCCCATTGTGGGGCAGAAGTAGCACTGTTTGCCACCCAGGTTCTGTGGTGGAGTTCCACAATGACCATTCACCCAGTCTGTATGATTGGGTATCACAGTGATCATTCACCCAGACTGTATGATTGAGTATACAGTAATCATTCACCCAGACTGTATGATTGGGTATCGCAGTGGTCATTCATCCAGTTTGTATGATTGAGTATCACACTGATCATTCACGCAGACTGTATGATTGAGTATACAGTAATCATTCACCCAGACTGTATGATTGGGTATCGCAGTGGTCATTCATCCAGTTTGTATGATTGAGTATCACACTGATCATTCACGCAGACTGTATGATTGGATATCACACTGATCATTCACGCAGACTGTATGATTGGATATCACACTGATCATTCACCCAGGTTGTATGATTGAGTATACAACAATCATTCACCCAGACTGTATGATTGGGTATCACTGTGATATTTCACCCAGATTGTATGATTGGGTGTCACAGTTTTCATTCACCCAGACAGAGCATCCCAGTGATCATTCACCCAGACTGAGAGCATCACAGTGATCATTCACCCAGACTGTATGATTGAGCATCACAGTGATTATTTACCCAGACTGTATGATTGAGTATGATGGAGATCGTGCTGCCCAGTTGTTTGACTGACCATCACAATGATCCCACGCCTTGTGGTTGTCTGCCTGCTAGCCTCCTAATGATTAGGAAACAGGTTGTCAGAATGGAAGATGTAACCAGGCTGAGTTGAATTGATCTTGCATCAGTGGATCTGCTTAAAATGTAAATATGAAATTGTGTGACTATAATTCTGGTCAATCTCCATTTTGCTTGATTGCTGGTTTTGGACTTTAGTTTTTGAGAATGAAAAAGTATTGCTTTTGTATAATAGGATTTTTTTCTTCCTTTGCTTTTCTTTTTCTGTTCTCTTCCAAGTTTGAGGTGTGGTTGTTGTTGCAAATTCACAATTCTTGCATACATGTGTTAAGCATATGCTTTATCCTGACCTAGCATGCTCATAACTGTGTGTGGATTAGTTGTTGTTGTTGTTTTTGGTTTTAGTTTTTAATTTTATTTTCTTCTGTGTTTGGCAAAGGCAGTGCTCACATTAAATGAAGGAAGTGTTTGTGTGGTGCTAGTGAAGGTGGTGTTGATACAAAATTAATAGTAGGCAGATGCTTGTGCTGTGCTCAGTGAAGGATGGTGTGTGTGTGTGTGTTGCATTAAGTAACAGCAGTTTTGTGTAACAATTAAATGAAGGAGTGTGTGTGGGTGTGTGTGTGTGTGTGGGTGTGTGTCTGTGTGTGATTAAGCAAAAGTGGTGTTTGTATGGCAGTGAAAGGTGTGTGTGTGTGTGTGTGTGTCATGGATTGAGCAAGAGGTGTGTATTGCATGGATTTAGCAAGAGTGGTGTTTGTGTGACGGTTTTTGAACTAGTGGTGTGGGTGGGTGCAGTTTTCAGGCTACAATCTGGGCAGAGAAGTGTGGGGGGTTGAGACGCTTGACAGTGCGGTGAGTATACCATAACAGTGCCAGTGACTGTGTCCCAGTAGCTTGGTTCAGTCAGTCCTTTAAGTCGTTGTTCAGGCCAGTCCTGTAGCTTCACTCTGGTTCCCTTGTCCCTTTCCCTGCTGTGTGGACCAGTACAATGTGGAGACCAGCTAAGCTGTTTTTGTGGAAATGCTGCCAGCCAGGTGGCTAGCCTTACTCAGTTTTGACTGGTAAGGGGCCAGATATGAATTTTCCAACTTGAGCATTTCAGGGCAGGTTTCCTGTGCATCAAGGCGAAGGCAGTGCCAAAGTTCAGTGACACGTTTTATGGCTGTAAAGAAAGTTTGGGCTTTCAGCTGGTGTGCACAAGTAACACTGCAGCAAAAACAATGAAGAAAGAAGGGGAAATGATGGACTCTTTACCCTGTTGGGCCTTTTATGCCGCACCTTATTTCCCCCCCCAGTAGTTTACTTGCCATTTGGTCACATTTGAGTTGTACAGACAGTGTACAGTATAACCCACTTGGGCCCAGACCAGCCGCTGTCCTTTCTCTATGAAATCCCATGTGAAGAGAAGTAGTTGTGTCAAATGATCCCAGTATACAACTTTAAAAATCAATAATAAACCCCAAATAAAAGTTCCAGCTCACTTTGTATTTTTTCCAGTTTGCGAAGACATTGTTCTTGTCCAACAGGTTTCGAATTTTTTCAGTCAAAAATAAAAGCACTAAAAAAAATCCCAAATCAGAAATGTCTGCATCTAAATGTCAGGTTTTAGGGTGCCTGTATGGTAACAGACTTAGACAAATTTCCAGGTTGAATCTCCAAAGGTGAAGCTCCATGAGTTTGTTAGGGTGCCTAGTGTAAGCAACTGAGCCAAATCTGCAGTTCAAATCTCAAAGGATGAAGCTCTGACGCCATTGCTAACAGTAGGGCTTTTTTGTCTTTTCTCATCTATTGTGTGTCAATCTCACAACTTTGAAAATTTACAGCATCTCTCATACTCCACCAAACTTCGAACAAAAGACATCGCCGGAAGTAGTAAACAATAGCGGAAATGATGCTACAAGTCTTTCTGAGAATCCTGTTCCTATTTACATAAGCTGGGATGCCGGTATGGAGCGTCTGCTGGCCAGCTGCTACTGGGCAGTCTGGGGTTATGCGGTAAGAAAAGAGAGAGGCAGTGACGGTGGTCTGGGGTAAAGTGGGTTAAAAACAAGAAAGTTCATGTCCCAACAGCCCAAATGTGTGTGATTTTCCTTGTGAGCTTGGCTGTTGGCTAAGGTCAGTAATCAGTGGCACAAAACCTTTGCTGTCCAGAAAAGTGTGCGTGGTGATAAAGAAAGCACTACCAAACATGATGTGTGTGTGTCTGTCACATACATTTGTGGGGCAAGAAAGGCACAATGGACCACTCCACTCTGTCAGTAAAAATGCACCCCAGCCAGTCAGCGGCTCTTCATTAATGATGCTAAGTGTGTCCAAACAGATTTTTCATCTTATTTGCCAGTTTTGAAAGCAGTGCTCACAATCAGGGTGGACTGGTCCATCTTTGGCTGGAGATGTTTTACACCAGAACAGCTGAAGGTCTTTGACATGTTGGGGGTTAGATCATAGATGTGACTGATCTGCCCCAAGCTGATTAAAAGGTGTACAACTTGGGCACAGCCGCATGTCCATCAGCTGCCCCTTGTGTGCCAGTGCTTGCTTCCTCAGTTTAGAAAACTGGTGAGAATGGATGTAATAGTCTGACTTGGGGTGGTTAAAGAAAGCTAACTAGAGTGGCTTAACAGTCCAGTGTAGGGTGGTTTAGAATGGCTTAACAGTCCAGTGTAGGGTGGTTTAGAATGGCTGTAACAGTCCAGTGTAGGGTGATGCAGAATGGCTGTAACAGTCTGACCCGGGGTGGTTTAGAATGGCTGTAACAGTATGACCTGGGGTGGTTTAGAATGGCTGTAACAGTCTGACCTGGGGTTGTTTAGAATGACTGTATTACAGTGTAACAGTCTGACCTGAGGTGGTTTAGAATGGCTGTAATGGTCTGACCTGGGGTGGTTTAGAATGGCTGTAATGGGTGGTTTAGAATGGCTGTAACAGTCTGACCTGGGGTGGTTCAGAATGGCTGTAACAGTCTGACCTGGGGTTGTTTAGAATGGCTGTATTACAGTGTAACAGTCTGAACAGTCTGACCTGGGGTGGTTTAGAATGGCTGTAACAGTCTAGTGTAGGATGATTGAAGAAAGCTAGTCAGAATGGCTGTAACAGTAGTACAGGATGATTGAAGAAAGCTAGTCAGAATGGCTGTAATAGTCTGACCTGGGTGGTTACAGAGAGTTAGAATAGCTGGGGTGGTTACAGAGCTAGTCAGAATGACTGTAACAGCCCAGTGTGAGGTGGTTTAGAATGGCTGTAACAGTCTGACCTGGGGTGGTTTAGAATGGCTGTAACAATCTGACCTGGGGTGGTTTAGAATGGCTGTATTATAGTGTAACAGTC
This sequence comes from Alviniconcha strummeri, assembly GCA_963584105.1. NCBI lineage: Eukaryota > Metazoa > Mollusca > Gastropoda > Provannidae > Alviniconcha > Alviniconcha strummeri. The sequence continues at coordinate 2,436,857 of OY757548.1, forward strand.
TTACCTGGGGTGGTTTAGAATGGCTGTAACAGTCTGACCTGGGGTGGTTTAGAATGGCTGTAACAGTCTGACCTGGGGTGGTTCAGAATGGCTGTAACAGTCTGACCTGGAGTGGTTTAGAATGGCTGTAACAGTCTGACCTGGAGTGGTTTAGAATGGCTGTAACAGTCTGACCTGGAGTGGTTTAGAATGGCTGTAACAGTCTGACCTGGAGTGGTTTAGAATGGCTGTATTACATTGTAACAGTCTGACCTGGGGTGGTTTAGAATGGCTGTAACAGTCTGACCTGGAGTGGTTTAGAATGGCTGTAACAGTCTGACCTGGAGTGGTTTAGAATGGCTGTAACAGTCTGACCTGGAGTGGTTTAGAATGGCTGTAACAGTCTGACCTGGGGTGGTTTAGAATGCTGTAACAGTCTGACCTGAGGTGGTTTAGAATGGCTGTATTACATTGTAACAGTCTGACCTGGGGTGGTTTAGAATGGCTGTAACAGTCTGACCTGGAGTGGTTTAGAATGGCTGTAACAGTCTGACCTGGAGTGGTTTAGAATGGCTGTAACAGTCTGACCTGGAGTGGTTTAGAATGGCTGTAACAGTCTGACCTGGGTGGTTTAGAATGGCTGTAACAGTCTGACCTGGGGTGGTTTAGAATGGCTGTAACAGTCTGACCTGGGTGGTTTAGAATGGCTGTAACAGTCTGACCTGGGGTGGTTTAGAATGGCTGTATTACAGTGTAACAGTCTGACCTGGGTGGTTTAGAATGGCTGTAACAGTCTGACCTGGGGTGGTTACAGAGATAGTCAAAATGGCTGTATCTGTTCCCATTGACCACCTTTTGGCTTTGGATCTTGTGTGTTATCCACTGCTTTACTTACGCATGTGTTGATGGTTGTCTTGTGCTTGTGATGATTGCATTGTGCATGAACGATGTTTGCTGTGCAAGGTTTGAAACCTGCTACTAGCAACCATTCATTTTGTTGTGCTGAACACCAGCAGTCTGATTAGACCAGAGTGGGCAAGTTCCCAGAGTCCAGCTGGGGAGGCTTATGGCAGGTAGTTGCCAAGTTCACAGTTCATGTGCTTTGTGCTCACTGGCTCCTGTGGACACTGCAGTGGAAAACACCACCGCACTGTCAAAAGGCCTGGGGTTCTGTGAAATGGACAGCTTACAGCAGCCTCTGTCACCTTACAGCAGCCTCTGTTCATCTCCACAAAAAATCATTGTGATCACAAAGACAAGAATTCCATCAGGTTTTCAGCCACCTCAAAACAAAACAAAATGTGTAGCTTGTCCAAGTACTGTCATTTCAGAAGGTAAACAATAAGCGTTTGTGTGTTTGGATCTAAACAATAAGCATTTTTCACATGTTGAGCTTTGAGGATAATTATGTGACTAAAACACTGGAGCTTGCAGCTGCTGCTAAAGCCTTACCCAGGTATGGCAACCCAAATTCTCCACACAGGGTGAACAAACTGCACCAAAAAGACAAAAAGAAAGAAGACAGGTTACTGGAAGGGCTGGTTGCTACTAGCAGCGTTTCACTGTGTTGCAGAGGTCATACCAGCAGCCGATCACGGTGGAGTTCCAGAGGAGCTATGCAGACGTGGTGTTGGAGCTCTCCAAACTGAACAAGGACCTCAGCGACTACCTGGTGGGCGTCCATCAGTTCTGCCAGGAGGTCTGTCCACTAGCTCACCACTTTTTCACCCTTTTTAATAGTTGTTGGCTAATTCCCCTTCATGGTTGGGAGGAGGGGGTCTTTCTCTTTGTGGGTTCAGCAGAGGATGTTTGTCGCCTCACCCACCTCTGCTCCCGTTTTGCTGGATTCTGTTGCCTTCACACTCGTTTGTGTGAACTGTATTCCAGTGAACAGCCTGCTGTAACTATTCCTGCTGCTACTTCGACAAGAGCTACTACAACTGCTGGTGCTACCACCACCACAACTACTGTGAAGACTCCTACGACTCGTACTGCTAGTACTACTACTGTTACCATCACCACTGCTGCTACTACTAATACTGTACCATCACCACCACTACTACTGCTGTTACTGTTTCTTTTGCTACAGATGAGCATCACATGGCAATTTCACATATGATATGACTTGATCTTGAAGCCTAAGTTCAAAGGAACCTGACAATTTCACATATGATATGACTTGATCTTGAAGCCTAAGTTCAAAGGAACCTGAGTAGACTTCCTGTCTGCTCATCAAGAAAAAATCACAAGAAGAAGTCCATCTCCCATTCCCATTCATCTTTAAAGATGAGTCCTTTGAGGAGGAAATCTCCCTGCCCCCCACACACCTCCCAAGCAGCCCTTTAGTTTTTCTGGGCCAGCTAGCTATAAATAGCGCCAGGCACGCCATGCAGCTATTTAGCTCTGTGCCAGCAGGAGTCTGTTGCCTGTGGCAGTGCATGGCTGACAGCACACAGTGGGGGATGGGGTTACAGGGTCATTGGTGTGTTTCCATCTTCATTGCAATTAAAGAAGTAACTGAGATATCTTTGTACAAACTGCAGATGTTAAACATAGCACTTTTGACACTTTAGTGTAATTAGTTTTGGAAGGAAAAAACTTTTCGTGGAGTCAAAAGGGGCATGCATGGATGAATCTTTACTTACTATTACATTTATGTTTGTTTACCAATAAGTACCAAACAGAAGTTTTTGCAGTCAAACTAAGAACAGCACCGTAAAGTACAACTACTACTAGACAGACATGCAAAGTGGTTTCAGAAAGTAAAGTGAATTACCTTGGCTATGGTGGTCTGGTAGTCCACACCCTTCAGCAGTGATAAGCACAACTCAGCTACTCTACAGCACACCCATTGTGTACTGTTATATTCCTTACATTTTACTTCTATAAAGTTTTGTCAACAAAACAACTGAAATAGAATTCAAAACATTGCATGAGTACTGTCAAAAACACTGGTATCCAAGCACAGGTATCCATTCCACAAGAAGGCGTTGTGTGTCTGCCTGTGGGCAAGACCAGGTGGTAGGAATATTGACACCGGGGTCTCATTTACAGCCCCTCCTGACCCATCAGTTAATTACTCCCGTGTTTGTCAGCATGCAATGTGAAGAATAGAGCCTGGAGAGTGCAGAGACCACTACACGCCATCTGAGAAAACCTCTCATCTTGATTTATGAGGTCTGATAATTTCATTCAATTGAAAAGGAGGGAGGAATTGATTGTGGCACCATCAATGTTTACAACCTAACAAAACATAAATTACTGCTGTCAGACTTGACCAAGAGGTCCCAGGGGACAGTCTGGGATGAGAGTAAACAGGAGATAACATCCCAAAGATGCTGAGGTGTGAAGAGTGGTGCAAAATCTTTGTGAAAGTAAGGGGAAGGGGGTTGAATCTTGAAGCTGCAGCCGCCATTTTGAAACCGTCTTGTAGCCAGGCAACGGGCCCCTAGAAAGCCGTCGCTGGCCTGAAAGTAACCCCAGCAGGGCTAATGAGGTCAGATCAGGCAGGGGGCAGGGAGCAACTAAAGGGTACACTCTGACTGTTGCACTGAGAAGGTGTGCCCACATTCACACTACCTTATCCCCACCCCACTTAACACACAACTAACACATAATGTACATTGGACCCCTGACCCCCCTTTTTATTTTATTTTAGTTTATTTTTTGATTGTCTTTGATACTGGGCATTGAGTCTTTACCTGATGCTGCTTTTGTTTAGTTCTGATATTATAATAATAATAGTGGTCTTTTCTATAGCACCATATATCACTGATAAGGGTGAGCACACCACAGTTCACAAGATCAAAAAATGGTTAAACTACACCCCCCTCCCCCCCCCCCCCCCCCAAAAAAAAAGAAGAATTACTTAGCCACAACACACATGGACCTACAGAAGAAATGATGGGGGGGGGGGGGGGGGGGGCAAGCAAGAAAAATATTTGTGAGTTTTTAAGGCCTGGTAGCCTTGCGTGTTGAGTGGGCACTAAGGAGTGATTACCTGTTGTGTGACAGCTGGCGCCAGAACAGGGCCTGGCACCCATGGAGGAGCCATCAGAGGTGAAGAAGAAGTGTGATGAGGAGGCAGACACAACCGTCACACAGATCTGTCAGGTGGGGTGCAGGCTGGGTGACGATGGCAAGTTGCAAGCTTGTCGGTCAGAACCCTGCATCTGCTGTAAATTGGTAGGGGCAGATTGTAAATATGAAGGGAGAGGGTGAAAATTTGATGGGAGAGGGAGTAAATGTGACAGTAAAGAGTGAAAATATGAAGGGAGAGGGAGTAAATGTGATAGTAAAGAGTGAAAATATGAAGGGAGAGGGAGTAAATGTGATAGTAAAGAGTGAAAATTTGAAGGGAGAGGAAGTAAATGTGATAGTAAGGAGTGAAAATATGAAGGGAGAGGGAGTAAATGTGATACTGATATTAAAGAGTGAAAATATGAAGGGAGAGGGAGTAAATGTGATACTGATATTAAAGAGTGAAAATATGAAGGGAGAGGGAGTAAATGTGATACTGATATTAAAGAGTGAAAATATGAAGGGAGAGGGAGTAAATGTGATAGTAAAGAGTGAAAATCTGAGGGGAGAGGGAGTAAATGTGATACTGATATTAAAGAGTGAAAATATGAAGGGAGAGGGAGTAAATGTGATAGTAAAGAGTGAAAATCTGAGGGGAGAGGGAGTAAATGTGATACTGATATTAAAGAGTGAAAATATGAAGGGAGAGGGAGTAAATGTGATAGTAAAGAGTGAAAATCTGAGGGGAGAGGGAGTAAATGTGATACTGATATTAAAGAGTGAAAATATGAAGGGAGAGGGAGTAAATGTGATAGTAAAGAGTGAAAATCCGAGGGGAGAGGGAGTCAGTGTTAAGGAGTGAAAATATGAAGAGGGAGATGTAAATATGAATGGAGAGGATGTAAATATAAACCATGAATGGAGATAGTGAAAATATAAAGGGAGAGGGTGTACAGATCAACAGAGTATGAATGGAGAGGGTGTACAGATCAACATGAAGGGTGTCAATATGAAGGGAGAGGGTGTAAATTTAATGGGGGAGGTTACAGGATTGCATAGTAGAGTGGGGGGGTGGGGGGTGGCTGGACCCACCTGGTTTCAGGGGGTTTCTTCTTTGGACAATTCCCATGCCTGTGAGATACAAAATGCGTGTGCAAAAGTTATGTCAAAAGAGGACTGCTTTATGCTGTGGATGATATTTCAGCTAATTTGGATTTGTTGACTTTTGACAGACTATGTTCCACAGTCGTAAGACTGCCAAGAATGAGAGAGTTCTGCAGCTGGTGAAAGGCCTGACATCGCTGATGTTGCAGATCAGGGTGAGAGTGTTGACATGTTTAGTGAAGAACAGACGAATCCTGCCCCATTCTGCCCCTCCCCTGCTTGTATTGCATGGACAGGTGGTAGTGGTCAGTTGTCCTGAACTCTGTCCTGTCCCTAAGGGAGGTCACTGCATGGACAGGTGGTAGTGGTCAGTTGGCCTGTCCCTAAGGGAGGTCACTGCATGGACAGGTGGTAGTGGTCAGTTGGCCTGTCACTAAGGGAGGTCACTGCATGGACAGGTGGTAGTGGTCAGTTGGCCTGAACGCTGTCCTGTCACTAAGGGAGGTCACTGCATGGACAGGTGGTAGTGGTCAGTTGGCCTGAACGCTGTCCTGTCACTAAGGGAGGTCACTGCAAGGACAGGTGGTAGTGGTCAGTTGGCCTGTCACTAAGGGAGGTCACTGCATGGACAGGTGGTAGTGGTCAGTTGGCCTGTCACTAAGGGAGGTCACTACATGGACAGGTGGTAGTGGTCAGTTGGCCTGTCACTAAGGGAGGTCACTACAAGGACAGGTGGTAGTGGTCAGTTGGCCTGTCACTAAGGGAGGTCACTGCATGGACAGGTGGTAGTGGTCAGTTGGCCTGTCACTAAGGGAGGTCACTGCATGGACAGGTGGTAGTGGTCAGTTGGCCTGTCACTAAGGGAGGTCACTACAAGGACAGGTGGTAGTGGTCAGTTGGCCTGTCACTAAGGGAGGTCACTACAAGGACAGGTGGTAGTGGTCAGTTGGCCTGTCACTAAGGGAGGTCACTACAAGGACAGGTGGTAGTGGTCAGTTGGCCTGTCACTAAGGGAGGTCACTACAAGGACAGGTGGTAGTGGTCAGTTGGCCTGTCACTAAGGGAGGTCACTACAAGGACAGGTGGTAGTGGTCAGTTGGCCTGTCACTAAGGGAGGTCACTACAAGGACAGGTGGTAGTGGTCAGTTGGCCTGAACTCTGTCCTGTCACTAAGGGAGGTCACTACAAGGACAGGTGGTAGTGGTCAGTTGGCCTGAACTCTGTCCTGTCACTAAGGGAGGTCACTACAAGGACAGGTGGTAGTGGTCAGTTGGCCTGAACTCTGTCCTGTCCCTAAGGGAGGTCACTACAAGGACAGGTGGTAGTGGTCAGTTGGCCTGAACTCTGTCCTGTCACTAAGGGAGGTCACTACAAGGACAGGTGGTAGTGGTCAGTTGGCCTGTCACTAAGGGAGGTCACTACAAGGACAGGTGGTAGTGGTCAGTTGGCCTGAACTCGGTTCTCATCATTGGCTGGAGCTGCCATATGTACCATTGTTGTCACAACAAAACGCGTCTTTTGTCGCAACAAAAGTACGCTTGTGACAAAACTGTTGTCACAACAAAACGCGTCTTTTGTCGCAACAAAAGTATGCTTGTGACAAAACTGTTGTCACAACAAAACGCTTCTTTTGTCGCAACAAAAGTATGCTTGTGACAAAACTGTTGTCACAACAAAACGCGTCTTTTGTCGCAACAAAAGTATGCTTGTGACAAAACTGTTGTCACAACAAAAATATTTTGTCGCAACAAAACTTTTGTTGTGACATATATACATAAAAGTATATATATGTATATATATATATATGTAAGCCTATGTTTGTCACAACAAAAGACATGTTTTGTCTTGACAAACACATGCTTTGTTGTGACAGACATGTGCTTTGTCAGGACAAATTTGTTTGCTGTGACAAAACTTGTGACAAAAATTATACTTGTGGCTGCCAACGACTTGATTTGTAGTGTTATTTTATGTCCTGTCTGTGTCAGCCTTATTCATACCATGCTTTTTTTAGTGTTACTTTTTTCTGCTGTCTCTTTCAGTAACATGGTTCATAGTGTTATGTTTCTCTGTCAACAGCATTGGTTCATCAGCAGCTTGGTTCATAGTGTTATTTTATGTGCTATCGGCAGCATTTGTTCAGTAATATTTTGCATGCTGTCTCTGACAGCTGTTTTCATGTGTGTGTATGTGGGCTCTTCCGTGCATGTGCATGTGTGTTGCCAGTGAAGAGATTGTTGCTTGGTTTAGCATGCCTGTTGTCCATAAAGTTGTGCAAAATGGGCAAGTAATAAAGTAATATTCATAATCTTTCAAGTTTTCAAGACAGGAAGCAACTTATATTGAATGGGGTTTTGAATGTTAGTCAATATTTAGCAGTTGGTTTCCTCATTTCTTCATGATTGTTTTATGTTCTTTTTGTTAGGGGTGAGTGGGCAGGGTATTTGAAACTGTACAGAAACAGGTAAAACAAACTGAAAACCTTCCTCTTCTCCCAGTATTTCCATCTTAACTAATACCAGTACCCAGTTTCTGCTACAGTCATTGTGTGTTCGTGCGTGCATGCGCCCACACACATTTGTGTGTGTGTGTGTGTTTGTAGTGCTTTTTTGTTTCTTTTTTTGGGGGGGGTATAATACTTTATGTAAATTGTTTTGGTAGGACTATGCTCTACATGTGTATAGAATATCATATTTAGGTTAATATGTATCATGTGAGCGCTCAGGGCGTTGATGAGCACATGATAAATGTACGTTATTGTTATATAGAAAGGGTTTACAGGGGAAAAGAAGAAGAAAGAAGAAAATAAGAAAGGAAATGAATGCTGTTTTTGTTTGCAGACATTTTCAGAGAGTGACTTCAATTCCTTTGAGTTCCGGTCTCTGCAGGACAGTCTGGCAGAAATCAAGGACACACTGGATGCAAACAACATCAAGTCAGTCAAAGCACAGGGTCTTGTTTCACAGTACATCACAAAACACACTCCTTTATTTTATTTTTTCCACCGCCAAATGTATGTTATGAAGTAGGTAGTAAACAAGGACATTCATCCACCATGACTCAGCATTCAGCCATCTTGAGTTTTAGCCTTTTTTGTTTGGTTTGGTAATGATTATCTTTATTTTATATTTGTTCTGTTCTCATTATTTGGATAAAGATCCCAAGGTACCAGGGGATATGTCTTTTGAATGGTGGTTTATAATCAGTGTACTGATTGTGAGACTTAGGTTATTAGATTGTCCAGACTAACACAAGGCAGTGCATGTATGCCTGCATGATTATGTGTTCATTTTGACTGGTGACTATGGAGTCAGAGTGATATTGATTGTGGCCTGGTTGACTGTATGGAGTGAGAGTGATGATGTTTGTGGCCTGCTTGTCAGCTTGACTGATTTTATGGAGTGAGAGTGATGGTGTTTGTGGTCTGGTTGACTGATTGTATGGAGTGAGAGTGATGGTGTTTGTGGTCTGGTTGACTGATTTTATGGAATGAGAGTGATGGTGTTTGTGGTCTGGTTGACTGATTGTATGGAGTGAGAGTGATGGTGTTTGTGGCCTGCTTGACTGTGGAGTGAGAGTGTTTGTGGCCTGGTTGACTGACTGGAGTGAGAGTGATGGTGTTTGTGGCCTGGATGACTGACTGATCACTATGGAGTGAGACTGATAGTGTTTGTGGCCTGGTTGACTGACTATGGAGTGTTTGTGGCCTGGCTGACTGTGGAGTGTGGTGTTTGTGGCCTGGTTGAGTGGAGTGAGTGATGGTGTTTGTGGCCTGGTTGACTGACTATGGAGTGTTTGTGGCCTTGTTGACTGACTATGGAGTGTTTGTGACCTAGCTGACTAACTGTGTGGAGTGAAAGTGGTGGTGTTTGTGGCCTGCTTGACTGACTATGGAGTGTTTGTGGCCGGGTTGTCTAACTGTGTGGAGTGAGAGTGGTGTTGCTTGTGGTGTGGTTGAATGCTCCATAGTGGGGAATCACATATGCAGAAGTCAATATCAAAATACAGATGCAGTTCTAGAAATTAAGTTTCAGTGTGCTGAGAATCCAGAGCTGTCAAAGATTATCTCTCTCTCAAGCTTGGAGTAGGTTTGCATGTAGCTTTGTGTCCTTCACCTACTGCCAGGGATTCCTCCTTTTTCTGCCTTCTCATTCCATTCAACTTCATTTTTTTTCTCATCCTCTTTAACCTTGGTGGCAGATATGTAATGCAAACCAAGAGTGACGGGTTTATGTGTGATTGGGATTAGACATTGACAATCAGTGGTTCAGTGAGTGTGTTCGTGTCTGTGTGCAGTTCTTTCCAGAACAATGTGGAGATCCATATCAGCCACATCCAGAGTGGGCTTAGTCAGATGGGGAACCTCCACGCCTTTGCTTCGTCCGTGCAAGATACTTGATGCTGCAACATGGACGTTGACGGCTTGTTTCCTCCCTGGACTAGAAAATCCTGCCTGCGTTGGCCCTGTCATGGAAGACTTGTGGCCCAACAGCATGGTGCATGTCTGTGGACTTGAAACTCCTGATGTCTTCTCTTCCTTTCTGCTAGTGTCAGACTCAGGATCCTAACATGAAAAACACCTTTTTGTTTTTTTACTGGAATTGAAAATTATCAGGTCACAGTACTTTCTCTTCCAGTGTGCAGGCGTGATCCAACAACATAGAATTGTACTTGAAAGTCATTACGCCTTTGCCTTTTGTGTGTAGGAGGTGACTTCACAAGTGAGAAGTCAACAGCTGTGGCTTTCAGTTAATTGTCAACAATTTGCTCAGTGAATGTTCTGTGAATGTACGCATTGTTAATCATGCCTTGGTGTCAGATGGCAGAAATTATGCCTTGTCAGGTGGCAAGAATAAGGCTTGGTCAAATGATGAAACGTGCTTTGTCAAATGACAGGAATGATACTTAATTGTCAGATAGCAGAAATCATGCCTTTTCAACCGACAGATGACACTGTGTCAGAGAGATGAGTAAGCTTATGCATGGATTGCTGAATGAGGCTTCCACGGCCCTGACTCCAGTCTGTGCTGGTTGTTGGTCAGTGTGGACTTGCAGGCTGAAACAGTGGGTTCACCGGCCCTGGTCCCAGTCTGTGCTGGTTGTTGGTCAGGCTGGACTTGCAGGCTGAAACAGCAGGTTCACCGGCCCTGGTCCCAGTCTGTGCTGGTTGTTGGTCAGTGTGGACTTGCAGGCTGAAACAGCAGGTTCACCGGCCCTGGTCCCAGTCTGTGCTGGTTGTTGGTCAGTGTGGACTTGCAGGCTGAAACAGCGGGTTCACCGGCCCTGGTCCCAGTCTGTGCTGGTTGTTGGTCAGGCTGGACTTGCAGGCTGAAACAGCAGGTTCACCGGCCCTGGTCCCAGTCTGTGCTGGTTGTTGGTCAGTGTGGACTTGCAGGCTGAAACAGCAGGTTCACCGGCCCTGGTCCCAGTCTGTGCTGGTTGTTGGTCAGGCTGGACTTGCAGGCTGAAACAGTGGGTTCACCAGCCCTGCTGGTTAGTGAGGATCAGCCATGCTTCAGACAGTTCAGTACATAGGGGAAGATATACTTTGCATCGGTCGTGACTCAGATCAGATGAGAAGTGTATCTGCTTGTGTCTGTGAAAGTAGACCTAGGGGCTTTAGACAAGCTGATACAGTTTCACCCGTCTTGGCTGGTGGCTTCACATGATCAGTCTCAGTTGAAGGCCGACTGAGCCTGGTAACTGATAGCTACACTTCTGTCTTGACACCTAATCCAGTTACACTTAAACCTGTCACCTAATTCAGTTACTGCTACACCTGTCTTGACACCTTATTTAGTCACAGTCACACCTGTCTTGATACCTAATTCATTTACTGCTACACCTGTCTTAACACCTTATTCAGTTACCGTTACACCTGTCTTGACACATTCATTTGCTGCTACACCTGTCTTGACACCTTATTCAGTTACTCTTACACCAGTCCTGACATATAAGTCAGTTACTGTTACATCTGTCTTGACACCTTAATCAATTACTCTTACACCTGTCCTGACATAATTCAGTTACAGTTACACATGTCCTGATGTCTCATTCAGTTATGTGTCCAGAACCTAAAGAAGGCAGAATCCAAACAGTTGTGACACACTCTTTCGAGAGGACAGAGATGCGGCATGTGACTTTGTTGATGACTGTGTTCTGCTATGATCGTTACCTTATTTATTGAGCGCTGAGATACTTCAGTTTGCAACTTGCTTTGTCCATACTGAAGTTTGTTGTGCCAGTCCTAAGTTGGAATGAAGGGACATATTCATTCAGTGTGAAAGTAGGCCTGGAAGGTTTCCAGATAGACAGCTCTGTCTTGGAGTCCGGAATTACGGATGCTTTCAGTACTGCCTTTGTATCGATAATCTTGTGTCAAAATAAAGTCATAGTTACAAGTATGCATCCCATCTTGGTTGTTGCGTGATGTAAATAAGCATTATGATTAACATGCAAGATTTTCCTTCTTAAGAATCAGGGGCCTGGGGCAGCAGTTCAGTTTGATGTTTGTGTACATTGTTAAGGGGTTGTCATGGTGTTCTGACTGGAGAGCTGTTGGACTGCTCTTCGTGAAAGCTTTGCTCTGAGGGCTTGAGGGCCTTCTGTCAGGAGTCTGTGTGTGTATACGTGTGTGTGTGTGTGTGTGTGTACAGAGGTCAAATGTTTGCCAGTATTCTTTACTCAGCTCTCAGAGGGGTCAACTGGGGGGTCTTTATGCAAACAGGTTTTCTGTTTTGGTGCATACGTGCATGCATATGTATGTGCGTATGTTCTGTGCATGTATGCACAACTACACACAAACAAATGTGCGTGCACCCCTGCAATCGTGTGTGTGTGTATATAGATATATAATGTAGGTGCACAGCCGTCATTGTCGACATGTTTGTAACGTAAATGCTTGTACTTTGATTTGTCTAGCTTTGTTGGGGATGGCAGTGGGAGGTTAATAATCCAAAGGAGAAGATGCCGGTTCATTTAAAGTGGAATCAGATCTATGTGACCTCTCACCCAGATAAACTTCCATGAGACGATAAGAATCGTGAAGTCAGAATTCCGATTTTGACTTAAATTGTTTAGAATGAATGATGCGACAGAATTTCGAATGATGAAAAAGTTCATACTTCACGCTTATTTCCAGTGCATATTGGTGCACCTTGAGAGATTTTTCTTTCTCTTTAAGAGTCCTTTTTATTTCTTGGCAGAACTTTATGTCTGCATAGGAACGGTGGAGAAAATGATCCTTCTGGATGTTTTGGAGTGTGTAGGTCTGTGAACTCGGCTGTTAGGTGAAGTTGCTCTTTGAAGAGGTTTTGGAATCAATTTTGATATTGGGTTTTATTAATGCTAAGCATTGTATAGTAAGAGAAATAAAGAACTGAATAATAGAGTGTGACGAAGTGACTTGTTCTGTCTGTGGGTTATGTAATAGAATCACACACACTCACACACATACACGTACATGTGCACTCAAATACACACAAAGTGACAAACACAGAGCTGATCGGGTGTCTGTACTTTCATATTTCCATTTCTTTGTTCATTTGTTCCCCCCCCCCCCCTCCCCACCACCACCTTAGTTCCAGAACTGTTTTGCTCTTCATGGCTCCCCTTTTGTGTGTGTGTGTGTGTGTAACATGAATGGTACCCTAAAAAAGAAAAGCAGACTGTCAAGTGTGGAATCTCCCTGCTAAAGACGGAACATGATGGTCAAGAGTGGGACATTGCGTGTCTATGATGATGTTAAGAAGGAACGCGTTACACATGGCCCGTGCACATTGTGCTGGAACTCAGCCAGGAAGGCTGTAAACTTCAACCACAGAGGATCCACGGGGTCGGGGTCCGCTCATGCCTGAGCCTGCAGCCAGATGTCAAGGGGCAGCTCGTGCCTGAACCTGCAGCCAGATGTCAAGGGTCCGCTCATGCCTGAGCCTGCAGCCAGATGTCAAGGGGCCGCTCATGCCTGAGCCTTCAGCCAGATGTCAAGGGGCCGCTCATGCCTGAGCCTGCAGCCAGATGTCAAGGGGCAGCTTCACCGCCAGGGTTGGACGATCCATGCGGTCAAATTTGTACGCTACCGGGCCTCGCTTGTTGTTGAAACACACCCCGTGGTAATAGTTGACCCTGGCCTCCACCACGTACAGAGTGCTGTCGGATGGAGCCTGCCCGCTGCCACCCGCTTCTTGGGAGCGGCCAGCTCCGTCAGCTTGACGTACTGGGTGGAACTTCAGCTCCACCAGCTCCTGGTCTCGCCTCGCACTGGCAGCGTTACCTGATGGGCGGCACGGTAAGAAGTTACGGATTTTCCCACGCAGCTGCTCTTCCAGTTTCTCTTTCTCGTTTTCCGTCAGTGAGACCCCCACACACGTGAAATGCCCGCTTCGGACTTCGAACTTTGGCACGTCTTCTGCCTTGGCAAGGTGAAATATCTTCTTGTCCTCTGTGTTCTTGTCGTCGGCCCAGCACTGGATGTCAGTTTCCAGGACGCCCCACAGGCCCTGTGTGTTTGGCACAGGCTTCCACCGCGGCCCCTGTTCCGTCTTCTCTTCCTTCAGCCCCAGAAAGAAGGACCCCCCGTTCCACTGCTTAGCGAAAGCAGCGATGAAGTCAGGAAGCTCGAGAAAATCCCACCAGTAGTGCAGTAGCTTCGAGGCTCTGCCCTTGACCTTCTTCGGGGTTTTCTTGTTCAGAGCCTCGTCGATGACGACCTTGGCCTGCATGTTGATGTTCTCGTGGAACGTGACCCGCTCTCCGCGCTTCAGGCTTGCTGGGTCGAACATCATCTGTGGACATCCGACCTGGTCAGGATAGGGTCTGGTCAGCAAGTGCTTCATCTGTGCGTGTGTTGGGTCACTCAGCCCTTTGTTCAGCGACACCTGCAGTAAGAAATAAAAGACTGGTGTTATATGGTCTATTCTACTCTAAGGAGCAAATTATATTCTGTGCAGGACAACTTTCCAGTTCAACTGTATCGTCTAAAGGTTTTGTTCGTGTTCTTCTTGTTCGTGCCCTCCTTTTGCGCTTCTTTTTCTTCTGTTTCTTCGCCGTAGTCGTTGTCGCCTTCTGTTTCTCTAGCTTGGCAAACTGACAGCAGTTCTGGTAATACACACATCCTGCACACACGAGGGACACACGAAACGAATCACTTTAAATCCGATGAATTTGTACGCCGCGGTACTTTTATTGTTGCAGTGAATTCAGCTGTCCATCAACTAAAGCGTGATTCGATTCTCAATCTAATAGACTATGATCAACTGGGTGCACTTCATATCATCCCCCCCCCCCTCCCGCTCAACCCCCTCCCCACCCACCCACCCACACATACACAAATTATATACAGAAATTGTGCAAGACAGCACCACACCTTGGAGTTAAAGTCTAAGGTAATCAGGTGAGGGCGATGACGTGGCTTGACCCTGAAGATGACGTGACCTTCAATGACGTGTCGCTCAAAGTTCTCGTTGAAGAAAGTGCCATCAGGAACCAGCTTCATCAAGTCATCGTCAACCTACAAACATACAGCGAACATCTTTTATAAACATAGATAATACATCCAGTCTGTGGTTGTTATCATATATGCTTTATAAGATAGAGAATACATCCCGTCTGTGTTTGTTAGTATGTTTTATAACTAATATAAGCATAGAGAATACATCCAGTCTGTGTTTGTTACCATAATTATGCGATCTAAACTGAAAAGAAGCAGAAACAAATCCGCATGACTAAATTCTGCATCTCAAACCGGTCAACCAGATTTCCTTGTCCAGTCTTTTTGAAGCACGAAAGTAAAGTAAGTTCCAAATTCAGTAGTTTAACAAAGAATTACTTCTGAATATAAAACGTCTTCTCTCTTCCTCTTTATTGTTGTTGGCTTTTCTTTAATAACATTATCTCCCTTCATTTACAGCGACCCAGTGTGCCACTCGAGAGTATATTCTCCCATGTTGATGGGTCGACTGTACCACTTACCCGGTGGGGTTTTTCGCTGGTATTGGGCTGGTATATCCTGACGTGTCCTGGTTCTCACCGCTGTGTGCCGGTGGTTACCAATGAGCTACTTACTCACCTGCCTAACCAAGGCAACCAACCAAACAATAGTCCACGCTGGGATGAGGGTTTTTCAACACCTCTCTGCTCTCGGATCCCCAGAATCTTTGTGGTTTATCCCACCTTACAATCAGATGGTGAAAGTGCCGAGCAAAACATCTGTTTGTTTAGCCTCGATAATGCCTACGCGGTGACGAAGTGTTTAGCAATCTAGCAATCCATCGTCCACCAATCCACCAACGTATCAACCCACCAGTCCAATAATCCACCCGTCAATCAATCACCTGTTGGTCCCAGAAGTTGAGCAGATGTGGCTGGGCGTGAATGTAGATGCTCCCTCCGCCCTGGTTCAGCAGCGAGTTCACCATTCTCAAGAAGCGCTCGATGAACTTTCTTCTCTCCCCTTTCGTGCTCTCCATCACGTCCTGCAGGTTCTTGTCGAGGACAAAGGCGAAAGAGGCTTGAGTGAAGTCTTTCCCCAGTCGCCGTCCGCATTTTGGCACTGGACACTCTACCACGGCACCTGGGGTTTCAACATCACAGCAATGACCTGACATGAAGTGTTACGTAATACCTCTTAAAGGAACACGCCTTTTCATCATATAGTACTACTACTACTGCTACTGCTGATAATAATAATAATAATGGGTTTTTATGGCGCATAACCACCTAGTATTATCCCTAACTTCTTACAAATTAAACGTGCATATGGATATTGACAACAAAACCCATTCTAAAGTGCACACACATACACACACACACACACACACACACACACACACACACACACACACACACACACGTCACATCACATCACATCACAGGGCAATGGGAATGAAGAACAGGGTTTTGAAAAGAGGCTTTGTCGAACGGAAGGGTGAGATCAACTTCAAAAACAGCAAGAAACAAAAACAAAAACCTCAAAGGGTTTTGTTTTAGAACGCCCATTGATCTACATGAAGTTAGCAACAGTATTTCGCCAGTGACGATTAGCAGGAGTGCATGTACAAAATACTGTCAGCTCGCCTATCGCTCACCATGTCGTGTTTCATGGCTCGGCACGAGAGGTGCGAGCTGACAGCGTTCGAGTCAGAGACACATCAGATTGGTCTTAGTTGGCGTCAGACCAGCCGTGACTCTCAGTAGTGTTTTCGTAGATCCAAACCCGTTAATCGTTACCAACGAAAATCGTTTTCAAAACTTGATACAAAAACAACACGGCATTTTAAAACATAATCCTTAATTCAAAGCTTTCATCCTGATGCCATGTGTTAGACAAAACAGCTGGCTGTGAGGTAAATTAATCAAAATGCGTTTTCCATATGGCGATATCGTCACCAATTCTTTCTAATCTTTAACGTATGTTTTGTACCTCACTAATCGTCGGTACTATTTCTTCCTCAAACCGACGTCAACGAGGGAGACAAGTCATGTAATTAGACCACAATGACCTTTCCCCGAGCACTTCGTCGTCAAGCGTGCCTTGATTAGCAGTGAACTTGAGTCAGTCCCGCGCACACTGAGCAGTCCTCCAGGTAGTTCAGGTGCTAGTTCTCAACTCTTTCTACATTGTCTCCAACGCCTCTCGTTCCACGGAAAAAGAGGTCCCATACTTGGGGTCCAGGAAGAACGTGTTATGATCACAATAAATCAGAGGCAAGTAGCGGAGTCAGTAGGCCATACATGAACTCACCTTTTGCAAGATGAAGGACAGGAATAGCTTCCTCGCCAGTATCACCCTCTCTGTTAGTTAAAATGCAAATTAACAACTGAAACACATTGCATGACTCTCCAAATAGATGAATAACTTTATGGTCGGTCTAAGTCAAGATTCAGTTACAATTTTTGGATCTAAAACCGTGTCAACATAAACGCTACGTAAATTTAAAACAACAGCAAGCAAACGAAGCTGAGCGTCCAAAATGCGGAAAAGACACACGATCATACAGGCCTAGCTAGGCTACCTCCTGTAGGGCAGTGCTAAATACTACTTGAAAAATTCGCCAGGTTGGAGTTGGCATACACCTGCCCTATCCGACTTTGTTGAAACAGCACAAGAGTTCATCGAAACAGATGACCCAAACACACAGAATGTTAAAATGAACGCTGCTTTTAACTGGACAACGTAAAACCCATGCAAATGTTCAGGGTAAACCATTTTTCCGCATGAAACATTCTCTACTTATCCTGTTTCATAACTGACATAACGCTATGTGCTTGGCTGGGCTGAAAGCAGCTACTAACTAACTTGCTGCTGGAGTGTTTGGTACGTATTTGAACTGAATAATCGTTTCTCTCTTTTTATGCATATTTTGGGTTGTTGTTGTTGTTGTTGTGTCTATAGTGTAGCAACGAAGCTGTGCCAGTTAATTAAAGGTTTGGAAGCTGTCAACCCCTAGAGCAATAACACAATGACCTATTCGGAGCTGAACAGAAAGAATGGTCTCTGTTTAGCATCTCCTGTAGATGGCGGAACGCAGGGTCGAATCAGTACTGTGGTCATGCACGCTCTACCACGATGGTCTGAAAACTTTGCGCTCACTCCGCCGGCGGTATCTGGCACACAGTCTCCTCTAACAGACACAGTCTCCTCCAACAGTATCTAGCACATTCACCAAAACAGTCACGGCGCACTGTGTACGTTTAGGCCTCACATTCTGCCACTTTGTCATTGTCTTTTCACATTGAATTCACAATAGGAGTTTGACCAAAATAAATCTTCCAGAGCCTGGCATACGAAATCAATGTATGAGCAAAGAACGCGGCTTCTTAGCAAGACAAAGCAAAACACCTAATTCTGGCACAGATTCCTTCGTTCAAGTGAAGGACAACCGGTTAAGGTACACTAGAACAACGAAGATTAAAAATAAGAAGACTACAGACAAAAAAGGGTGTCGATCAGTTAAGAGAGAGAGAGAGAGAGAGAGAGAGAGAGAGAGAGAGAGAGAGAGAGAGAGAGAGAGAGAGAGAGAGAGAGAGAAACAAGCACATGACCCTTTGATATGAGAAACCCGGACCACCATTTCTCATGAATTGGTATGGGTTGATTAATCATTCACATCAAACGTCAGAGACAATCTAAGTGTGTTGTCACTGCCTCCCCCCCCCCCCCCCCCCCCCATCCCCACTCTTCACAAAACCCAGAGCAAGAACATTCCAACTTACTGCTGCATTTCCTCTGCTACTTCCACCTGTGTTATTGGCGGTTGTGGTTGCTGGGGATGCCGCTGGTGTGCTGGCGGATTCTGCCACTGTCCCTGTGGCCCTGGTGGTACCTCCTGTTGATGATGATGCCATGGCTGCTGTCGCAGGTGGCGTGCGTATGGTTGGCCTGGTGCCTGGTGCTCTTGCCTCCAGCTGCGTCGGTTCTGTCGGTTCCGTTGGCCGTACATCATTCCTCATCTGGGTCTAGGCAGCCAGCTCTGCAGGAAGTAGGTGGGGTGAAGGGGGGGGGGGGGGGGCTGAATAAACGTCTAAAATAGGCTGAATCAGATGGCGTACCAGTGGCTTAGGCAGTCCGTAGTTTTGTTCAAGTGACTAATTAGGTTGATTACTGGATTTCAAGGTGCTGTTAACCGCACAGGGTCACATCAGGATGGTCAAACTCTGTCATAAGCATGCAAATATTATTTCAAAACTATACTCACATGTAGACCCTTTCTCAAGTCAAATACATGTACAAAACGATCCGTACGCATTTCTTAAAAATGCCAGATGTAGAAAGCATTTTTGATAGCATTATCTTCAGCGTTTTTCGATTTATTTATTATAAAGCGTTTTTGGAACCATTTGTCACCTGCTTGGTTTTTGTAAACTGACGTTTTTGATGCAAGCAAACTTTGCTGGAAGCACTTTTCATCTCACAAAAAAAGAAAAAGAAAAAATGTCCCCGGTGTGAAATGAGGAGAACAAGTAGTGGTAATTGGATTTTAGTGTCCTGTCAACGAGACAGGGTCACCTCAAGACAGTCAAACTCAGGTCATAAGCAAACACACATTTTTAAACTCTTCTCATTATATTTATCAGCCCTCTGTCAAGTCAGTCTACATAACCAATCACTTCGCAAACATAAAACATATACTAATACACAAACATCAGACACAAATTTCCGAAGAGTTAGTCCCTTCAATATTACCCCTGTTAAAAGAGCACATAAGGCTAGGACATGCTGGTATCGTCGGCCATTCCGTCTAATTTATCGATACCAGGTTAAAGAAAAATATAAAAAAGGAATGGACAGACACAATACAAAATTTAAAAATATTATATAAATCAGTGCATAACAGCAAATACGAGTGCCATATGACAGCAAGCTGCACAAACCATCTACCAGCTACCACCTCCTAAACAAAAACAAACAAACAAATGGACTGTGGGAGTGAGTGAAAGGCAACATTAGAGAAATGGGATGAAGGCCTATGAGGTTCACCAGGCGGGCAGACTCCACCTTCAACGTGTTCAACTGCTGAACACTTCTTTGCTGTC
>OY757548.1:2467945-2485541 GCA_963584105.1 Alviniconcha strummeri
CTGGATGTAAAAAGACCCCGTGTCTACCCCACTACCATCGTAAAATAATGTTTATTCATCCATCCATCCATCCATTCATTCATTCATTCATTCTCTCTCTCTCTCTCTCTCTCTCTCTCTCTCTCTCTCTCTCTCTCTCTCTCTCTCTCTCTCTCTCTCTCTCTCTGTGCTCTGTTTACATCTCCCTTTTCTCTAAATCTCTCCCCCTCCTTTCCCCACTTTCTCTCTCTCTCAGTGTCTCTCCATTTACTCTCTCTGATTACTGCTGCTCCTCCAAATCTACTTGTCCCGGTCTCTGTCTATACCTCTCTGTACCCCCCTCCACCTTCCCCCTCCCCCTCCTCCCCCCTCCGTCCCCTCTCTCTATCAGACACATTGACGCATGCAGTCAGCTGTATAAAAAATACGACACAAATGAAAAGCGATCACTTACTTCGCGTCTTCCCAATGGCACCACGGACGTCTGGAACAAGTACAGTTTCCTCTTTGCAGAAAATTAACAATGGAGATTCTGCACTGATGTTTCCTGCTTCACTTAAAGTCACTCCACAATGTTCTTCTACTTGTCTCGGCCGTACGCGAACGGAACAGCTGCGCACGAGG
The DNA here is from genome assembly GCA_963584105.1 of Alviniconcha strummeri. Classification (NCBI taxonomy): domain Eukaryota; kingdom Metazoa; phylum Mollusca; class Gastropoda; family Provannidae; genus Alviniconcha; species Alviniconcha strummeri. The sequence continues at coordinate 2,468,549 of OY757548.1, forward strand.
TCGCTCCTGCAGTGGCACCTAAGTCATCCGACTTCTTTCCCACTTCTTTGAGCAGGCAGTCTGGAGGGTCTCGAATCGCGTCATTAGAAAATGCTTTGGGACTCGTGGTCGGCTTTGTCTTCTCCGTCTGAGGCCGTCTGCCTGTAGCATCAACAGCCTGAGTCTGTTCACCATTGGCGGTTTCTTCTTGGTCTGGAATGAAAGGCATCCGATGTGTTTTTGAACGAATCTGTGAGACAGGAAAAAATAGGTATTAAGTAAAACTGCGTCATAGACACAGACACACACATAAACACACACACACACACACACACACACACACACACACACACACACACACACACACACACACACACACACACACACACACACACACACACACACACTGATTACAGGTGGCTCGATGAAATAATAGGAAAGTCATCAAAGGCGCGTGTTCCCAAAATAGAAATGTCTTACCTCGGGGCTTGATGAAGTCGGTGATGATTTTTTTCACCGTGCTCTTCTCCGTCTGCCCAGCGAAGTCCAGATTCCATTTGAGCTGCACCATGCGGGTTGAGTCAAGGCCAGGGTCTTTGTTGATCTCATTCACCATCACCACCATCAGACGGTTTGCAGCTGGACAGAAGAAGCAGCGCAGTCTAATCTCATTTGACCATCATCATCATCATCATCATCATCATCATCATCATCATCATCATCATCATCAGAGGGCTTGACACCAGAAAAACAAAGCAAAACGGTCTGATTTAATTTCACTGTAACCATCATCAGACGGTCTGGAAGAAAGAAAACAATTGACTCCATTCACCGCAGCACGGTCTGAAACTGTAAAGTCATTTTGATGCTTTTCACCGTCAGCAATCACCATCAGACGATTCACAGTCAGCAATCACTATCACACGATTCACCGTAAGCAATCACCATCAGACGAGGCACCGTAAGCAATCGCCATCACACGATTCACCGTAAGCAATCACCATCAGACGAGTCACCGTCAACAAACACCACCAAAAGACCTGAAACTGCAAAGCAGGCAATAACACACTACTTGATATAAGACCTTAGGGATGTACTCGTTAGTTGGAAAAGCTTGGATAAGTATTTATTGTTCCATATACTCCTAAAAAAAGAGAGTTTAACAACAGATGGCCATCCAGACAGCAGAGTCTGTGTCAACACACTGTTACTTTGCTACCGTTTGGATTCTCCAGAAGCCATCCCTCAAATGTTGGCTGAAGATAACGTACCATCGCAAACAGTTAATAAATCGGTTCGAAACTGGAGACTGCATGCTGCTGCAGACAAACTCTGTTTCTCGAAATTTCAAGCGAGGTAGGTAGAAATATAAATATTTCGGGAAGAAATATAAATATGTACCACAGCAGTAGGCATTACTGTGGAATGGCAAATGCCATCGGCGTGAAGCTGAAATCGCGTATGTGAAGTGGCTTTTCCGCTCCGGAACAATCGCAGGTCTATTAAGATTCCATGGAAACCCATACGGTATTCAGCAATGGTTCTGCAGTAACCCGCGGTAATTCTGCGGTGGTTCTGTAGTAATCCCCGTTGTTCAGCGATGCAGACAGCTGTTGTCCACTTACCGAATCCCTCGCTCTTCTCCTGCAGTTTGAACATGTCGTCTTTCGTCCCGTCTCGGATGTCCAGAACTGGACCTGTCCCAGGGGCAGTGGCAGGCAGGAGCGAGACGTTGAACTTTTCCTTCAGCTTGGCCTTGATGTCGCCCAGCAACGACTCACGGAGCGTGGATTCGTAATAGGCCGTCAACGGCGGTCCTGCTCAAAGGAATAAATGCTTTCTGCATCAGTAGCAGGGTCGCTTATGATTTACAGCTAACTAAACAATCAACTAAGTAACTAACTGACCGGCTAATTATGGAGACAGTCAACAGCGAACTAACTGACTCGCTGTGAAAAATGCTAGCTAACACTGATGTATACCTAAAATTGAAACTGGATTAATCTCAACGGCAGAATCCGGTTTGACAAGCCTAGGGATATGTTAGGGCCGTTACCTGAATTTCTATCTGAAGCAACTGGTTGCCGAGACTTCATCAACGATTTGAAACAATAATTATACTTCTTTTGCTGAGCTATCGACATGTCACCTTTATATAAACAGATTGACCTGTCATCCCAAATATTTGCCACAATACCTACGAAAATAGGGCAAGTGTCTAGAACATAGATATATGCATAGGAAGAGACCGTTGTCTATCTCCGATCTCTGTAGTAGAGTTCTAAAACAAAATCCCAACGTATGAAAGGCTAACAAAATAATGTAAATAAAATAAATAAAACAAAAAACTTATTTTTAACCTTTCATGTGTCTAGAGTTTGACCTTTGAAACAGCTCTAATGTTCGTCTGACTGACGATGCCCCTCTCTCGTCCTTTCAGGGAAGATCGTCCAGCGCTTCCTCTTTCCACGCCTCTCTCCTCCAGGCGATCGATGGTTTGATTGATTGATGGTCGCTTATATGGCGCTATTCTCCGCTCTCTTGAGCAGACTCACTGCGCTCGCATGTGGTTCTACATGAGTGACAAGCTTTATAGCGCATTTCTTCTTCTTCTTTTTTTTTATTTATATCCACGGAAGTGGTGCCACATGAAACTGCAGCCGTCTCGGCGCAAGTCCTGTCTACACCATACAACCATGCACCATGTCACTTCATGCAAAGCCACATACGTACGGTGTAGGCGTGTTTAGCTGTAACCTGCCACCTGCACTTTTGGCAGAATGACCGGGATCTTTTACGTGCTACTGCGGTAACACGGGGGTGGAAGGGATACCGAAATAAGAGTCAGCACAGAAAGTTAACCTTGGAGAAGAAAATTCTCCCGCCGCTCCAGCAGGGATTCATACCCGCGACCTTTCAATCACGAGTCCGGCGATCTAACCACTGAGCTATCCCCGCCCCCGATGGTGTGATGTCCTTGGCTCTGCGCCCGCAGGTAGTGTCTCAATTTCCTCAACAAGTCAGCTCTTCCGAGACGCAAGCCACATGTGGTGGTTGCTTTTTCTGCCAGTCTGCCTGCTCGGTCGTTTCCCTTCATCCCGGCATGTCCAGGGCAGTACACCCACAGGAGTTTCCAACGGTGGATGTCGACCGACCATCACTTACACATGCTAGTCATGGGCATACAGCATACAACACGCACAAACGACTTACCTGCCACCTTGCTGTCCTTCCCTCCCATTTCACTTTCGCCTGCTGGCTTCGGGAAGCTTATACTGCTCTGAAACAAGATCAGACCAACAGGATATGCGCATTAAAATGTTACGCATTTCACTACTAGATAACTGAACTGTATCAGCTGTATTTCAAGCAAATGTTTTTGGCACAAGAGCAAGGCAACGACACTTACACGTAATTAGGGCTCTTGGGTATTATCTTCCTTTGTCAGTGGAACATGGCGTCAGCTGAAGGCTGTCTGTCTGCTAAACATAGAATCGGATATTCCGAGATAAGCGAATGATTTGGCAACGACCCAAGTACTCACCCAGCACTCAGTCTTGGCGACGTTTTGAGGTCAGCCACTCGGAAACACCAAAGGTACAAGGGCCGCGGGCAGACCTTCACATTCCGTTGGCAGAGGGGTAAAGAGATGACGCTTATATTTCATGTCGCTGCATGCGTGCCATTTGCACTGGAGCTGAGTGGGTCAGAATAACCAAGATACCGACGGCCTTTTGTTATGCCTTTGCGTGTCAACAAACTTAAAGGAGATTCAAATAAATTTAAAACTTAAAGGAGAGAAGCACGCTCTTTTAGTAGTACCATATGCAATATATCGCCAAACACGTGAAGTTATCCAGCAAAACAGCAACCATTTCGAGAAGAAGGGTGTTGATGAGCGCATGATAAATGTACATTATTATTATTATTAAGAAGAAGAAGAAGAAACCACTTTAGTAGGCTGTCTATTGTTCTGTATTGTCAATCTGTCTTTCCTGTTCTTACGGGTCCCGACCAGGCTCTGTGGACGAACTACTCATAGGCACCCGCCACCCGCCACCCCCACCCGCCACCCGCCACCCCCACCCCGGGTCCTAATAGACCGTGTGTGGTATCTGTGGACGTTAAACCTCAACATTCCTTTCAGCACGAACAGACTTACAGCTATATACAATCTGACAGTACAAAGACACACAGATGTATACACAGTACAAAGACTCTGTATACACAGTACAAAGACACACAGATGCATACACAGTACAAAGACACACAGATGTATACACAGTTCAAAGACACACAGATGTATACACAGTACAAAGACACACATATACATACACAGTACAAAGACACACGGATGTATACACTGGTGCAATTAAGGTAGACAGAATTACACACAGTGCAGACACATATATTCACATACAGTATAAGGACACACCGATATACGTAGTACAAAGACAATTTGCACTGATACACACTGACACACGCACGCACGCACGCACGCACGCACGCACGCACGCACGCACGCACGCACGCACGCACGCACGCACGCACACACACACACACACACACACACACACACACACACACACACACACACACAAGTTGGAAAAGCTTTGGCTGGTGTTATAACTTCGACTCGTTTTCTGTGCAGACGATAGGGTCGGCTACAGGTAACTCTATCCAGTCAATATGACGAGCGCAAGGTGAATAAGGCGCCACTACAAAGCCAGCTGCACACAGCAAGGGCGTTTACGACTACATAATATTAGTCAGCGTACAGGTAATGCAGGTAGAGTTGGGGGGGGGGGGAGGCGGGGGGGGGGGGGGGAGGAGCGTGTACAGTAAGTGTGTACCTTCCATGGGAGAGCTTGAGATTCGTCACTCGAGGCCGGCCGATTGATTGAGTTGTTTAACGCACGCACAAACAAACAATAGCTGCCTTCGTTGCTCCGCTTTAAAAACTCTCTGCATGTACTAGCTGTCTTCTGAATCTGTGTAACTGCACTGTCTTCTAAGTGTATGTGACTGACTGCACTGTCTTCTAAGTCTGTGTGACTGACTGCACTGTCTTCTATGTTTATGTGACCGACTTTACTGTCTTTTAAGTCTATGTGGCTGACTGCACTGTCTTCTCAGTTTATGTGACAGACTGCACTGACCTCTCAGTTTATGTGGCTGACTGCACTGTCTTCTCAGTTTATGTGACAGACTGCACTGACCTCTCAGTTTATGTGACTGACTGCACTGTCTTTTCAGTTTATGTGACTGACTGCACTGTCTTCTCAGTTTATGTGACTGACTACACTGTCTTTTCAGTTTATGTGACTGACTGCACTGTCTTCTCAGTTTATGTTACTGACTGCATTGTCTTCTCACTTTATGTGACTGACTGCACTGTCCTCTCAGTTTATGTTACTGACTGCACTGCCTTCTCAGTGTATGTGACTGCAATGTCTTCTAACTCTATATGATTGACATTACTGTCTTCTCAGTTTATGTGACTGACTGCACTGTCTTCTAAGTCTATGTAAATGACTGCACTGTCTTCTCATTTGATGTGGCTGACTGCATTGTCTTCTAAGTCTATGTGACTGACTGCATTGTCTTCTGAGTTGATGTGACTGACAGCATTGTCTTCTAAGTTTATGTGACTGACTGCACAGTGTTCTAAGTTTATGTGACTGACTGCATTGTCTTCTCAGTTGATGTGACTGACTGCATTGTCTTCTAAGTCTATGTGACTGACTGCACTGTCTTCTCAGTTGATGTGACTGACTGCATTGTCTCTAAGTTGATGTGACTGACTGCACTGTGTTCTAAGTTTATGTGACTGACTGCACTGTCTTCTCAGTTTATGTGACTGACTGCACTGTCTTCTCAGTTTATGTGACTCTTTATGTGACTAAGCTTATGTGTCGGCACTGTGTGCTCAATTTCTGTTTCTGTCTGCGCAGTTTCTGTGATTAACTGCACTGTCTGCTCAGTTTCTGTCACTGTCTTCTCTGTCTGCTCAGTTTATGTGACTGCACTGTCTATTCAGTTTTACTGAATATTTGTACTATCTGTTCAGTTTTAGTGAATGTTTGTATTGTTTGTTCAGTTTTAGTGAATATCTGTACTGTCTGTTCAAGGACAGAGGATAAAGGTGATAGGCCCCGAAAATTTGGGCATATGTTGCTTTGTTACAACAAACGTTCTTTTTAACCCTTTGTGTGTTTGCATCTTCTTCAGCTTTGTTTCAGATTTTCGTTTTTTCGGTGAACGCTTTTAATTTGATTTCACCATGAAGAATACTTTCTAAAATATCAAAGAATATCATTTCCGTCCATGTTTTTCCCAGAAGCCGTTTCAGATCGTAACCATACGTTTGCTTTTGTTGAAAGAGTTCCTTTAAATAGAGATGTGTTTTTCATATTTATTTTTGTGAAGAAGTGCTGATGTATTCTCTGATTAACTCTTGATTACAAATCAGCATGAAAACTGTTTCCAGAAAATGGAGTTTTTGAGTTATTTCAATCTCATCGGCAGCTGGATCCTAACCCACAGAAAGGTGAAAAAGAACGTTTATTTTATATGTAATTAGAGGATACAAAGCATGCGCGCATTTTCATTGAAACCACTTTTAATTTCCAGCATCAAATAGACATATAACTCAGTAACAAACGATCATAGAAATGAAAATTGATGTAAAATTTGTCTGCCACATCAATTTTCATTCCTGTCCTCAACTGTGAGTGTATTATTTGTCTGCGTTTTGCTTGAACAGACGTTTCAATGGAAAATTCCGCCCGTTTTGTATTAATTAAAATAAGGGTTCTTTTTAACCTTTGGTGTTTTGATTTTGTTCCAGGGTACCAGCAGCCAGCTTTGTTTCGGATTGATTTTTTGGAAGCGGGCTCAAACTAAAGTCTGTTTGTTAGTCCAAGTAGACTTATATAATGATTTTTAATATTTCATATATGTTTGATTTTTCTGAAGTAGTGATGAAAATCTTCACTGGAAAATTCTTTTGATTCGATATCAGAATGAAGCATGTTCTAAAAAATATATGTATATCATTTTTCACCCGTACACTGCACAGGAGTTGCTTCACATTAATTATACCCTCTTTTGTTTTTGCTGAAATAGTACGTGGCTTAAAAAAAGTGATGTTTATTTTTCTAAGCAGGAGCATGTGCTCACTGGAGACGTCCATTGACTTGAAATGAGCATGTGATGCACTAACAAGATGTTGCTGTATAGATTTTAATCTTTTGCGAGCGGAGTTCAACTCTGAGGCTTGAAGAGTCTACTTTCCCACTGCCAGTATGGTTCTGTCGGTTGTAAATAAGTGAAACATAAATATTCAGAAATAGCTTATTGCTGACAATTTTGACTTGCTTGTGTTTGCTGTTGACTCAAGAACTGCGAGGCAGTGTTTTGTGCTTATGATTTGCTGACTTGTAGTTCGCCCAGATATGAAGGATCTTTGAAAGGGTGCTTGAATCTTTGTTTAGTCTTCCTCGGGTTGACAGGATGCTAAAAATAAACAGTTTCATAAATAGACAGCCTTTCGCAACTGTTGTGTCTCGGCAGCGGGACCCAGGAAAGCACATGCAGTGGCAAACCCGGCGAAGACCAGCTGAGGAGGAGAGGATGATGGGAATGACATGGGAGGTTAAAAGAAGGGTTTTATCGAAAGCCCGGTGATGCTAATATATTACTGCTAAAAATAACATAAAACGGTGCCATCTTTATTTCCTGTATTAATTTTTAAAATTGACACTGGGCAAACTAAAATAAAAAAATCTCAACCTATTACTAAGTTCTTATCTTGAGCCTTTCAAAATTCGGAACATTTCTTCAAGTGCAGCGAAGGAAACTCTTGTACAGATGCACCTTAAAAAAAAAAAAAAAAAAAGAAGAAGAAGCTATATTCTACTATCTACACACTACTTTCGTGCTGATTGTTTATTTTGCTTTGTTGGTTTTAGTTTGGCATTTTCAGTAACAAAACCGATACAAAGAATATGCCTGAATCAACGATACTGTTGTAATGTTAATTGAACATTAACAATGAATCCGTGTTTTGATGTGTTCCTGTTGACTTAACTGCAGCCAGCAGGTATCTTTAAGCATAGGATTCGTTATGGGTAAACACGTTATTAAAGGCCCGAATGTTAGCAGGGATACACAGATATATTGTCTGGTATATATACAAAAGAAATCAACAATTTTAAGAACATGAATTTTTTTCTCTTTTTTTTTTCTGCCGCAAAACAGTGTGCACCTTAGAATAAGTATTTGTGAAAGCATTTACGCAATAGGCAGCATTAATATATCTACATTGCTTATCCCTCTATTGGAATGATTTATCAAATTGTACAGGCTTGAACTCATAGTTCACTCTCCAGCAGATTTACGAAGCAACAAATTTGCTTTTGTAGCTGTTTACCCTCATACACTGTTTTCTTTGTTCACTACTGCCTACTTACTAGGACATAAATACCAGATTAAAGGGGAAGAGAGCCAGTGTCTTTATGGTTTGATCATTACGTGTGATTACAGGTATGACAAATACATTCCAATTCAGCCCAACCAGCTGAAGCTTATACAATCAACCCATTGAAGACTGATCTCATCTCTATTGCAGTAGGGTTGTTTTCAGAACCAATCACACCTCGCAGAGTTGTATACACTGGGTGTGGCTCGCTGGATAACTTTGCAACTGGGATCCCGTTTTAAACTGTGTTACAGCTGCAGCGTATATGGCACTGTAGTTTTGTGTACCCTCGCTAGAGGTTCTGACATTAATTCTTCACTTGGTTCTCTGTTTCTACCATAACTCTAGCATGTATCGGACTCCTGACACCTGAGCCGGATCGCCAGTTACACCTTTTTTTGTATAAATATATAACACGGCTGTAGCTACATATAATTGTAACACTGCTGTAGCTCTATCTGTCTATCTATCTATCTATCTATCTATCTATCTATCTATCTATCTATCTATCTATCTATCTATAGCATGGGTGTGGCTTGCTCGCCATGTACGTTGCAAGGTCGACATCTTTGCACTGTTTTCAGAAGCGGAACGTGGAAAGGTCCCACATCTAAACAACGATGGATTTGACACACGTGCAATATTTCCCACAAAGAACACATTAACGTAGGGATGCTCCTTTCTGTCTGTAACCCGTCCCTAATAAGCCTTATGTTTTCTGTGGACGTTAAGCACCATGTTTACTTACTTACTTCTGTCTGTATAGTTTTAATGCATACCTTTAACCTTTGCGGAACAACGTTTGGCATAGAAATGAGATATGTGCGATGTTCAGTAGCCGACATCACTTATACCATTACATGACATCAGTTTGTACTTTGAAAACCATTGGATGTGTTTCGGAGTGATCGTAGCCTGTTGCACATATTGAGACGATGTTTTCCGCCCTTTTTTTTTCTTCTTCTTTTTTTCTGTCATTTTTACGTTGATTTTGGGTGGCCGAGTGATGTTAACGCTAACGGGCAAATGAAACAGAACATAATTAGGATATCAATGCTTTGAAGCTGGTTCCTTAAAAGTGCATTAACCTAGTAGGCCTACTTTCAAACTTTCCCCCGAGCGTTATTGTCAGCTAAACACATTATGTGCAAATTACAACCTAATCTACTCGAACTGCATACTGCATTTGCGTGGAAAAACTATATTATTTCATAATGCCAGTCAGTGCATCAATATGATACTACCCACTGACATATCAATGTACAATGCTTACTAGGAGTAATGCATACCATTTAACTTTTGTGGAAGAAAACTTGGTACAGAAACGAACTTTGTGCGACGGGCAGTACAAACAGCTTTTCGTCCTCCCCAGAACCATTGAGGAATGGAACGAGCTCCTACCAGAGGCAACTGCATCCGACACTGTCGGCACCCTTGTGTCAAGGGTCTGCTGAAGAAACATCAGTTTTCTTTTCTTCTTTTCATTTTTTCTTCTTCTTTTTTTCGGACCACCGCTCCATAGTGGCAAAATAGACTGTGGTCACTTTACAGAAGAAGAAGAAGAAGACATGTGAGCCAAACACACAGGTTTCTGGAATGACTACCGAATGGTCATGAGTATGGTGCGGGTACCCGTACTACTCGCTAAAAACTTAAACGGAAACTGAACAAAAAGGTGCCAGCCAGGTTATAAAAATGATATTTAGAACAAAGCACAAATGTGGGAGTCAGAAAATAAAGCATATTCTTAGTATGGCAATGTACACATTGCACTTCTTTAAAAGGATTTTTTTTTAAGGGGGAGGGGTGTGGGGGTGGGGGTGGGTGGGAGGACACTTGCGAAGGGGAGAGAAGTTTATATTGCGTTGGGTGACAGGAAGAGGACGGGCAGATAGTGAGGTGCCAGCATATCTTCCAAATATTTCTTCCTTTCGACAATAGCAAATCGTTTTTTGTTTTTGTTTTTGTTGTTTTTCTCCATTTTTTAAAATTATTTTTCCCCCTTCTTTTTCAGCTTGTGTGCAAAATCCAGAATCGTGCCTGTTTCTGTTTAGATTCCTTCTCTTTCTTTCTCTGGTGGTACGGCTCTGTTTTCTTCCTCTTGCTGCCGATGGTCATTCCTTCGAACATCTCAGCGAGATCGTGGTCAAAAGAATCTCTCCCTTCGGTTCGGTCTCTTGCAGCTCTCTTGCTTCTTCTCTCTCGGTGGCAGTCTGAAATAAAGACTGCACAACACTCAAATGCAGAGACACAAACAGCATTGGAATGTTTATTCAAAAAAATGAAATAGGTCAATCACACATACAATATAAAAATCCGTAAACATGTGTGCATACTCTGAAACTTATAAATGAAACTGGTAATTTAGGATCACGCTATCAAAGCAAAGCATAAAAGACCTGGCATTGGGCAAACAATTATGATGATTTACTCAGAGCCAGAATCATTGTTTCTTTTTTTCCGTAAACACATATTCTTGACTACAAAACGGCCTGAAGTATTCTCTTTCACTTTCACGTTAACACGTGACCTTTTCTTTTCGAGACCATCGACTTGCTCCAATTAACTGAAACACGGTTGGCAATGCTTACCATCAGGTCAGCACATTTATATTTTTGACCCTGGCCTTGTGTGACGGGATATTATAACAATGCAGACACGCCTGTGACATTACCCCCCCCCCCCCCCCAAAAAAAAAAGAAAAAAAAAAGAGAAAAAATCACACAGACGAACATTGGTGCTCAGACACCAAGTCGCTTAAAATCCTTCGAGTTACAGAAGAATCGATACTGGAAGGAAATATCCATATACTTTTGGCAAGACGGGAGGGGGGGGGGAAGGAATGAAAGAAATCACACACACACACACACACACACACACACACACACACACACACACACACACACACACACACACACACACACACACACACACACACACACACACACACACAACAATAAACACACTAGAAAAAACACAAGAACAACAACAAAAACAAAATTAAAAAGAATACAAGAAAACTAGCATTTTGTCCTAAGATCCGTTGAGTTCTTGGCCAAACGCAAACTCGTGGGTACAGAAGTACACAAAATTGCTTTATTTGTATCAGACACCTTCCCCGCATTCAATTGCCCCTGTACGCTATTCGTCTGATTGTGGTCTTGTTGCTTCATCTGACACAAAGTAGGCAGCAGGCCTGTGTCCTCATCACAGCCATGCGAAAATGATGACATAATTATTATTTGCCAGGTCTACACAAGTTTAACGCCCAGTTGTCTCGGAAGAGATACTGGCGGAATAGGAAGATCCCAGTAGGGCGGGGGGAGGGAGGGGTGGGGGGCTATAATTGTGAGGGGAAAATTCTCAAGACAATAATTTATCTATTAACCACAATTTTTGAGGAGAGAGGACAGCCAAAGCGGATTCGAACCGAGGCCCTTCTGCTTACCAGCCTAACCGACAGCCAACACATGTTAATAAACAAATGTGAGTTGTTTACCAGTTTCCCATTTAAGGCAGGTCTTAGTATGCCTAGCGCCCATTGACAATGAGACAGTTCTCCTTTCTGTATCAGTGTGGATTAAATGCTTTGTTTTGAATTTGTATCACAGCTGTCCAACTCAGCACCATTGCAGTGAAGAAACACGAGGGAAAGAACGTCTGGAACAGACCTTTATTAAACAAGCACCCAGGAAAACGACTATAATAACTGTGATCGTCATAATTTTCATCGTCATGATGAAGATTACGACGATCACAGTGATAACGTGGTAATAATTACAATAACGATGGCGATGATAATGACTATGAAAACAGGAATCGTCATGATGAGTGGGATAATTAGTGAGAAGTGGAATGTCAAAACGAAAGCTGATCAACTGCTTATCGAGTACAAACACAACATGTAAAAGTAAAGCCAGATAATAATAACAGCGCCGATGACTATAAAAACATTGAGATATGCAGTGTATAAAAGAGATACATTAAAGCAATGTGAAAAAAGTTTATCAAAATCTATGACAATGATGACGATTATTTGATGTGCTACTTACTACTAATGATAACGAGAACAATGAAATACAGTAAAAACTCAATCCATTTATCTTACAGCTTGTTTATCACCAACTGATTTCAAGACATGCTTGATTACAAATAGATACAGATGCACATTATGTTTATTTTGTCAGAAGGATTTTACGTTATGTTGCTTTTTGTATTTTTAATGAATTGAGTTTTTAATATGGTGTTTTTTTCTCTCCAAAAACAAACTGTATTACTACCAAGTCCTTCTGACAAAATTCCGGTATCTATCCATAAGAGCACCATGCTAAGTTTCATTGCTCTAACTTGTTGAAAGCTGAGCAAACCTCGGTTGTTGTCAAGGCCCAAACATTGCCGATTTTCATCACAATTGCTCCAATTATAAGCCTGTCCCTCCCTTGTGGCAAGGATGACGTCCTTGGCGAAGTGTTTCCCATTTGCCAGAAATATGTCAAAGGACGTCCTGCTGGAATTGTCCACTGTTCATGCATCTTCAGAAGCTGGAAAGTTTTAGAAAATGAACGTTTCTATTCTATCAGTGAGAGTCTTTGCGAAGAAGGTGCGCCGTCAGTACGAATCTTTTGGCAAGGAAGGGGTTATAACTAGAGTAGACAAGCATGTAGCTTAACAGCTGAGCCCACTGCCAAAAATTCATCAGTTGCTAAGTTTGAATAATCAATATTTCTGGGGATTACATACTAGGTAAAGTGTGTCCGCGCTCATATATTTACACTACCAGTCATACTACACAAACATTCTATCTCGCTCAGCATTACATCCTCGCGCCACGCAAATAAATTAGGGGAGTGAAAATGGATTAGTTTTTGCCTTCCTGGCTCATTCAACTCCATTTACTCAGCCCCCCTCAAATATGAAAGACGTGCGCATGAGGCGAGCACTTCATCAGACTTCTGCTTGTGGTTTGACTATTTGTGTTCGACCCTGAAGTGACCCTCTCGGTTGACTGACAGCTGTTAAATGCCAAACATTAAAGACCAAATCATCTGTTGTGCCAAACGGAATACATTTTCAGCATGATCAAATGCTGTTGTACCCAGGAAATCACACCCACTGCACAGAGGAAAAGTATGATCTGTAAACCTTCTCATCAGTTTTCTTAAACAACGGATGAATTAACAGACGTACTTTGGCACGAATAAAAGGTGAATGCCAGCCTCATTTAAAAAATGGAAAGAAAAATATCTCTAATGATCTGAGAACGTAACACAATTAATGGACATGTACGCTGAATTCATCTTTTTCTTTCTTATATACTATCTGCTGGATATCAAATACAGCAAAAATATATTTAAATGATTTCGTAATTTTTGCACCAGTTACAAGCAGCGATCTGAGGTGGCTAAAATAATATCTACTTGGATACGGTACATTATTTCCATAAATTCTAGACCCATTTCAGCTCTGCTCTTCACATTTCAATTGACCTTTTGCAGTGCATCTAGTTTTGTTTTTCTTCGAGTTGCAATCATGTCACGGGATTCTGATTCATACATTAGTATTTATTGCAAGAGCATTCGCAGATATTACTTCGTTGAATACTATTTGTCTCCTGGGACAGTATGTAAAAACAAAGCCGATTAGTGGTAAAATCGTTATCTCTGTCTGGTTGAATGTCACCATTAACCATCATCGTCATCATGTTCATCTCTCTCTCTCTCTCTCTCTCTCTCTCTCTCTCTCTCTCTCTCTCTCTCTCTCTCTCTCTCTCTCTCTCTCTCTCTCTCTCTCTCTCTCTCTCTCCTGTATATTAGTTCTTTTGAAAGATCCCAGTGAAGTGATACAGAAGAAGCAAGGTGTTGTTATTATACAGACCATTCATGCTGAACACTACCTACGGCTGTCGACGTCCCGTTTTCCGCTGTCGGAGTCCCGAGCTGCACCTCCAGCGGTAGTTCAGGTCTACGTCTCCGCAACCCGGCGTTCAGATCTCGTCTTTGCGAAGAGGAACCAGGCACGCTCCCCTTGCCAGCAGACTCTGTGGTGTCCGCAGTACGATCAACATTGTTCAGGGAAAACGTGTTCGATTCTGCGTCAGTGGGCTGAGCAGAGAGTCGGTAGCGTTCAGACTGCTCGCATGGATAGTCTGTGTAGTGTTGTGGTTGCTGTGGCACTGGTGGTAATGGTTGTCCAGGAGCTTCTATCCAGCTCGGCTGAGGACGAGCAGCAACATATGGGGGGGGTGCGGAATAATGTCGGATCGGTTGCCGGATATCCGATGTTGGCTGTTCTGGCGGTTGCCTCTGATAGCTGCCTGAACGAGGATGCTGAGAGTTGCGTTCTGTGGAATTGGATTGGGTGTGTTCTGACTGTTGCTGCGGACAGCCGTCTGAAAATATATTTCGAGAAGGAGGTTCTGCTCGTGCAAGATAGTCCGAGACAGACCCAGGCATTCGAGGACTCTCTGGTTGGCTGACACGATCATAGTCCATGGCCACTGACTCAGAAGAAGCACCACCTTGAGGATCATCGTCACTCTGACCTGGACTCGTTCCCTCAGCTGAAAAAATGCTGGGGCCGACAACAGCCTCTGGCTTTGCTGCCTGTCGACGGCCTTCTGGGGCCCCTCTTCGCTTCACGAACTTTCTCAAAGCCTCGACAGTCCTTTGGTTTTGAGTAATGCCCAGAACCTCAGGCGCTGTGTCACTGATGATCAGTCTGAGGATGGTACAACGCACCTTTTCAGGGATTGGCACTTCGTGAGACTCTCGATGGATGATCACCGCGCTTACGTCTTTAGGATCTTCAAACAGAACAGGGGAAAAACAGTCAAGCATCTCAAAATGTTACGCAGACATAATAATGTGTGTGTGTGTGTGTGTGTGTGTGTGTGTGTGTGTGTGTGTGTGTGTGTGTGTGTGTGTGTGTGTGTGTGTGTGTGTGTGTGTGTGTGTGTGTGTGTGTGTGTGTGTGTGTGTGTGTGTGTGTGTGTGTGTGTGTGTGTGTGTGTGTGTGTGTGTGTTGCCTAATGCTAAATTGCATCACATGATCTTCAAGCCCTTCCTCCTTTTCTTCTTTAAAAAATAAAAAATAAAATCGTTTCCCTTTTCTGTTTGTTTATCATTTCCTTTGTATTATTCACCCACTTTTCTTTTTCCTTCTTTTCCCATGTTCCAGGTGGCATTTATTGTTCTTGTTGCAAGCTGCATGCGTTCGGTAATTTGATAATTCGTGCACAACACGTGCAAATACTTTCAAGCTTTAGCTTGACTGGAGTCATGATGAAAATTCGGCAGTGTAACACTGCGCGTTGAAAACGTCCCTACGCACTACGCATGCAACGTTTACCATAAGATTCTCGCCAAATAGCAACGTTTTCCATAAGCTTCTTGCCAGCTAGCAGTGTTTCCATCAGCTTCTCGCCAGATCGCCAGATCGCAACGTTTAGCATATTATGTTTCCCGCCAGATCGAAACAGTTACCAAATGCAGTTCAAACCCTAACTTTCCGAGCAGAATAGGCGGAATGTGGCTCAGTGGGTAGAGCGTTGGATCGAAAAGCCAGCCGCGATATTGACTCCAGTTCGACTCCACAGTGCAGCAAGGTTTCTAATTTTGTTTTTCGTTGTTGTATTTCTCCCAGGGTCAACTTTTAGTGCAGACGCTCTCACGCCGTTCGTGCAGCCCCCGTGTGGAATTGTATACATCGACGTCTGAACACACGTTAAAAAATCCCAGGAACTGGCAGCCATACGCAACTGGTTGGGCACATGAAAATGAGCGTTGCACAAACTAGGACTAGTAGGAATGGAAAGCACCATTCTTGCGGCGGCTGTAGCCTTACACGGGCGAGCTAGGCGACCCAAATTTTCTGCAAGAGACAAATGAAGCATTAACAAATAAATCCAACACAAAGACAAACAGGTTGGACAGTGCTTATAAAATGATGGTCTAGCCATCACCATTGTGGGAACTGGTACCTATTCGAGTTTTCATGAATCCACCAATCCGTCGTTCCGGTTGTTGGTGACCAGCGCAGAACAGAACCAGCGGGGACGTAGACTCTGCAGCTGTGACTTCAACCTGAGCCAGGCCTACATTCTTGCCATCGAGAAACACGATGACGTTCTTCAGCTGCTCCTCGGCTAGATCCCCCAGCACGTGGTAAAAGCCTGAAAACCGGAACAGTCTGTCGCTTGGAGGAGTGAGACAACCAGCCTACATACAAAACGGTCAAGCTCAACGGTTAACACATGTTACTGAGAGGTAGCGGGTTCCAAACCCAGTTTGTATAATCGGTTGTCACCCATTCCCTTCCCCTTAGTTTCACGGTGGTGGATTCAATGTCTAGTCCTTCGGACTGTGTTACAAACTTGCAAACGTTAAAGGTCCTCCGGTAACGGAAAAATCCAACAGCGACAAAGATTTACTAGGGCTGAATGGGCTGGAAGGTGACCAGAGTTTGGTATGGGAAATCTCACGACAGGAGCAATAAAAGGATATGCAATACAGAAGAAGAAAAGGGAAAAAAAGA
>OY757548.1:2490741-2495741 GCA_963584105.1 Alviniconcha strummeri
AAGAAGAAGAAGAAGAAACACAAACGAAGAAGCTCGAAACACATAAAAGGTTCGAAACGACGCTACTTATTAGGACAAAACACAAGACGCGAATTTTCGAGGTAATCCCTTTTATCAAGCTACAAAACAATCTACAAAACGACTCTTACACAACAGTTAAACGGCGAAAAACGATGAAAAATGAAAAACTGGGAAACTGTCTTGGTACAATCTTTAATATATTCACAATGTGAGAAAAGCCTTCTATGATAAAATATGCCGTACATGGTTTGAGCACTCGATCGTTAAGACGCTGCGTGAACTGGGGAGCGGGATAGCTCAGTGGTTAGAGCGCCGAATTCGTGATTGAAAGGTCGCGAGTTCGAAATCCCCGTGCAGGAGCGGCGGGAGAGTTTTCTTCTCCAGGGTTAACTTTCTGTGCTGACTCTTATTTCGGTATCCGTTCCACCCCCGTGTTACCTCAGTAGCACCTAAAAGATCCCGGTCATTCTGCCAAAAGTGCAGGTGGCAGGTTACAGCAAAACACGCATATACCCTACCTATGTCGCTTTGAATGAAGTGACACTGTAACCTGGTGCATGGTTGAATGGTGTACACAGAACTTGCGCTGAAACGGCAGCATTTTACGTGGTACCAGCCATGCAACAACCACAGAGCGCTATCAGTACACCACTTCCGTGGATATTAATAATATGCGCTGTAAAAGGATGCAGTCACTCATTCAGAATCACACTGAGAATAGCGCTGTATAAAAACTATGAATAATAATAATAACTGCATGAAAACCTGTGTGACTTGTCTTCTACCATGGCGGTAAACTATAGCAACTAATTCGCTATGAAGGCGTGACTAGTGACACTGACACACGAGTAGCTATTCGCCTTCACCGTGTCCAGGGTTTGAACGAATGGAAGAAGAAGATCAGGGAGCGAGCGACAAAGCGAGATGACCGAGACCCTCCCAAGATCCTCTTCATGGGCGAGACGGGGTCTGGCAAGTCCTCCTACATCTCGAGCGTTGTGTCGGCGTTGAGCGGCGAGATCACCTACACCTCCACCATCGGCGAACACGTGGGGCGGGAGGTCAACACGTCCAAACGAGTGAGCTCCCATTTTTCCTTCTCTGCTTCCGGTTTGCTTAATGAGTGCTCTTTCGGCATTCCATCTGTGTTCTTTAGGTTTGGTCGATCGGTTCATTAGTGTCCTTTTGGTCTGATCAACCATTCCATCAGTGCTTTTATGTTTGGTTGATTAGTTCATCAGTGTCCTTTTGGTCTGACCAACCATTCCGTCAGGGTTCTTTAAGTTTGGCTGATCAGTTCATCAGTGTCCTTTTGGTGTGATCAACCATTCCATTCCGTCAGGGTTCTTTAAGTTTGGCTGATCAGTTCATCAGCGTCCTTTTGGTCTAACCAGCCATTCCGCCAGGGTTCTTTTGGTTTGGCTGATCAATTCATCGGTGTCCTTTTGGTCCGACCAATAATGACACAAGCAGTCATTCTGTTTCATTTTATTTTAAACTGATGGAATAGTTGGTCCAACCATTCCATCAGTTTAAAATAAAATGAAACAGAATGACTGCTTGCGTTCTAAAACAAGAGCTAAACACAAAAAGGTTCAAAACAACGCTTATTTATTATGACACGGACTCACCGTATGCAAATTTTCGGGGAAATCCCCTCAGTCAAGCCACAAAACGGCACTTAGACAACAGATTGAAAAGGATGAAAAATTAGAGAAAAACCTATCTGTTTTGGTTGAGCTTTTGTCGCTTGTTCAGTGCTTGCAAGACTTCAATTTTTTAAATAAAGTTTTCTTTCATACTTTCGTCGTTTCTAACCGTTTATCTGTTGTTTAAGTGTTATTTTGTGTCTTGACAAAGGGGATTTTTCCGAAAATTTACATATTGTTAGTCCGTGTCAAACATTTGAACCTTTTTGTGTTTGGATCTCATTCCGTCAGTGTTCTTTAGATATGGTTGATCAGTTCATCATTGTCCTTTTGGTCTGACCAACCATTCCGTCAGTGCTTTTAGGTTTGCTGATCAGTTCATCAGTGTCCTTTTGGTCTGACCAACCATTCCGTCAGTGTTCTTTAGGTTTGGCTGATCAGTTCATCAGTGTCCTTTTGGTCTGACCAACCATTCCGTCAGTGTTCTTTAGGTTTGGCTGATCAATTCATCAGTGTCCTTTTGGTCTGACCAACCATTCCGTCAGTGTCCTTTAGGTTTGGCTGATCAATAAACGGTATCGATCTGTGTTCTTCAGGTTTGAAGGATCAGTTAGAGTCTTTTTGCCGGGATCAACCAATCTCTCCGTGTTCTGTAGGTTTGGTTGATCAATGATCCGTGTCCTTTCGGTCTGGACGACCATTCCATCAGTGTTCTGTAGGTTTGGATGATCAGTTCACCAGTGTCCTTTCATTCTGACCATCCGTTCCATCAGAGTTCCGTAGGTTGGTTATCAATATGACTGAGGGAGAAAGGTTGTCTCGGTCATGTTCTGAATCGAAGCAGGGTTTTGACAAGAGAACAACGCACCTTTGAGAGTGTACCTTTAGTGAAGTTTGTTACCCTGCAGAGGTACCGTAGGTCACTCAGCTGTTTGTTGTTACGCTTGTGTGACGTCTATCGGACGATAACTGGCTCGATCCCTTGTCTGTGGATTCCTGGCAAGAGCAATTCACGGTAACCGGTAAGCGTTGTCTTCCCCAGTACCTTGAGCATCGTGTGTTCATTGCTGGGGAAGATGTTCCACTCAACTTCATCCTGTGTGACTCAAGAGGAATCGCCAAGAGGAAACAGGAAGGCGCCACCGACAGAGAAATCAAGCGACTTATCGACGGGAAGCTGAGACACAACGATCTTGTCAGTACTTTTGTGTGTGTGTGTGTGTGTGTGTGTGTGTGTGTGTGTGTGTGTGTGTGTGTGTGTGTGTGTGTGTGTGTGTGTTTCTTTTGGTTTTCTTTGTTTGATTTTTGTACATGTATATATCAATCGAACTCCCCGCCTCCAGTCAAGTTCTCTGTACTGCCCTCAGGGCTTGTTAATAGTTTACGCTTTACAAATTCTTCTTCTTCTTCTTCTTCTTCTTCTTCTTCTTCTTCTTCTTCTTTATTGGAATATCAGTGCAACATGGTTTCTGAACTATAGAAACTCTCGATCAGCAGTGGGTTTTCTGTCACGACCTGGACTGCAAAAAGGTCACAATAAAAAATAGTATCCGTAAAATAACTCGCACCCAAAACAAAACTCATCGTAATTACTTTCCTTTACTTTCCTTCAGGATCAAAGTCTTCACTAATCATTCTTGCAGTTAAAACGCCACGGTCCTTTCCTTTTTTTGCTTTTGTTTTTGTTTTTGTTTGTTTAATTTTTTCCCTTTTTTTCTCTTCTTTTTTTTTTAATGCCGAGGCAACTAGAAATCGCTCGGGGGTGTGGTTGTGTGTGTGTGTGTGTGTGTGTGTGTGTGTGTGTGTGTGTGTGTGTGTGTGTGTGTGTGTGTGTGTGTGTGTGTGTGTGTGTGTGTGTGTGAGTGTGTGTGTGTGCGTTTTTGTTTTTGTTTTTGTTTTGTGTGTGTGTGTGTGTGTGTGTGTGTGTGTGTGTGTGTGTGTGTGTGTGTGTGTGTGTGTGTGTGTGTGTGTGTGTGTGTGTGTGTTTAAAATGATTAGTAAAAGCCTAGGCCCAGTACGGGCTTTGTGCGCTAAATGGCCATTATTTTGCTATTATAATAATTTTATTACTATCAGTATAATTCAGACTATGCATTTCCTTGCCCAGAAGGGCGCCATCAGTGTGTTGTTGACTGCACGTGCAGATCGAGAGTGAGCGGAGCTCTGAAGGGGTTCTCATCGACAGCAGAACACCGCAGCCCCCGAGCTGCGTGGTCTTCGTGCAGAAAGCTCAACGTCTTGGGGAGGTGGACAGCGACGTTGAGGAGAAACTCAAACAGGCCGCGGAGATAGTGCGAGAAAGAGGTAGGGACAGGGACGTTGAGGAGAAACTCAAAGTTCGAGGAAGAGGTAGGAACAGCGACGTTGAGGAGAAACTCATACAGGCCGCGGAGATAGTGCGAGGAAGAGGTAGGGACAGGGACGTTGAGGAGAAACTCAAAGTTCGAGGAAGAGGTAGGAACAGGGACGTTGAGGAGAAACTCAAAGTGCAAGGAAGAGGTAGAAACAGGGACGTTGGAGAGAGCGGGGTTAGCTCAGTGGTCAAAGCACCAGGTCAAAAGGTCGCGGGTTCGAGTCCCGGCAGTAGCGGCTGGATAATTTTCTTCTGCTGGGTCAGCTTTTTTGTGCTGCCTCTTATTTCTGTATACGTTCTAACCCCGTGTTCTCGCAGTAGTTTGCAAAAGATCCCTGGTCATTCCGCCAAAAGTGCAACAACAAAGACCCGAATCGCCTACGGTAACTCTCAGCTGGCACGCATGTAAACACAAGGTACTTCAATTTCACCAGAGACATGTACTGGTGGATTTCATGTACCTTGTATTTACACGCATGCCATGTGAGAGTTACCATAGGCCTCGGTTTGTTTCAGATTGTTAAGAACAACAATTACATTAACGACCATTTAGACTGGCTCAGGTTTCTTTTTTCTTTTTTTCTTTTTTTTCTCTTTCTTTCAAGTAGAAGCTGTTTCAACGAGGCCTGCCACAAAATATTTACCGACAGAGATACGTACGGCTGTGCGTCTGCCTACTGATTGATATGAATCGGAAATGAACCTTTATCAGAGACAGCCGTGGGGGAGGGGGGACGGAGTAGGTTGGCATAGCAAATCTCGATGCCATTCAAAAACTTGTAATCAGTCTTTGGATCGTTAACACATTTTAAAGTTTTGCTGAATTTCATGGCGATACATCCCCCCCCCCCCCCCCCCACACACACACACACACACATACACATACGCACACTCACTTCCTCCCTACCCGCATTCCCCCACTGGCACCTGTGACCGCATCAGGTTTCCAAGTGGCAGTTTGGTTGTAGTTACGAGGG
>OY757548.1:2500741-2503130 GCA_963584105.1 Alviniconcha strummeri
CTTTGTCTCTGTCTGTCTCTATCTGTCTGTCTCTGTCTGTCTGTCTGTCTCTGTCTCTCTCTCTGTCTCTCTCTCTGTTTGTCTGTCTCTCTTTCTATCTCTCTGTTTCTGTCTGTCTGTCTGTATGTATGTATGTCTGTGTGCATGTGCCCATATATAAAAGATGATTTCATATTTCAAATTGTTTTCAGAAGTAGTCAGTACTTTGGACATTTGATCCCAAAGAACGACCAGTCTTCGCCAGGAAGCAAAAGGTAGGCTTGACTATAACCAATCTTGGAGCCAGACTGGATCAGAAACTGCCATTGGATTGAATTGATTTTAACGCTGTGCAGCTTTCTGATAGTTAATTTTCAACTGTCAAGCCATTGTCTTGTAAATCGTCACCTCTAAGTAAATTATATTATTATTCATAGCTTTTATACAGCGCTATTCTCTGCTCACGAGCAGACTCACTGCGCATATGTCGCATGTGATTCTGAACGAGTGAATGTTTCCTTTTATAGCGCGTATTAATATCCACGGAAGTGGTGTGCGTGCTGGTAGCGCTTTTTGGTTGTTGCATGGCTGGTGCTACATTAAATGCTGCCGTCTCGGGGCAAGTTCTGTGTACACCATTCAACCATGCACCAGTTTACAGTGTCACTTCATTCAAAGCCACATAGGTAGGGTGTATGTGTGTTTAGCTGTAACCTACCACCTGCAGTTCTGGCGAAATGACCGGGATCTTTTACGTGCTACTGCAGTAACACGGGGGAGGAACTGATACCGAAAACAGAGTCAGCACAGAAAGTTGACCCCGGAGAGGAAAATTCTCCCACCGCTCCTGCCGGGACTCGAACCCAAGACCTTTCGATGACGAGTCCCACGCTCTAACCACTGAGCTATCCCCGTGATCACGGCGATTTTCGGACTGGTTGCTGGGGATTAGCACAGGGTACTTCGTGTCACTGTGAAATATCCACATCGCCCCTACACTGAAAAAAGTTTCACTCACACAGTTGCCGATGGCTAAAAGTGCTTGTGTGCAGCGAATGGTTCGGGGGTAATCCGCACAGTCAGAACACCCCACAGGCAGCAGATTGCACAGCTGTCGCAGAGCTCCATCTCGCTTAAGGTCCATCCCCGATTCCAGAGATAAAGTGATATCCATGTCTAGGGTTCCTTTTCTTTTTCAAATTACATTTAAGGGCGTGAACGAGAGGTCAATATAAATGTATAATATCTTTCGTATACTAAAATTCAGAGACGTGTCTGCGTGGGAGAAATGCATTTGTATTTTATTTCACAGAGAGAGAGAGAGAGAGACAGACAGACAGACAGAGACAGAGAGACAAAGACAGAGACAGAGACAGAGAGAGACAGAGAGACAGAGAGAAAAAAGAAAGAGACAGAGACAAAGAAAGAGACAGAGACAGAGAGAAACAGAGACAGGGGGGCGGGGGGGGGGGGGGCAATATAAAGACACAAACAGTTTTCCATACTAAGACAGAAAATCAGGAATGTTGAGGTATGTTGTGAATGACGGTTGCAGTGACAGCGACGATTCCCAGGCAGAAAGAGACTCGAAAGGAGACGACGGCATCGGTGGATCTCTGGTTTCCGGCCCTGACTACCACATCAGCTTCCTGCAGAAGACGATCAACACATTTGACCAGAGTAAGTGGACCATGCAAATCAGTTGACTACAGAGGGTGGATCATATGTAGATGTAAATACAGCACAGATGGACCAGACTTGGCAGTGTGTGTGTGTGTGTGTGTGTGTGTGTGTGTGTGTGTGTGTGTGTGTGTGTGTGTGTGTGTGTGTGTGTGTGTGTGTGTGTGTGTGTGTGTGTGTGTGTGTGTGTGTGTGTGTGTGTGTGAGAGAGAGAGAGAGAGAGAGAGAGAGAGAGAGACAGACAGACAGACAGACAGACAGACAGACAGAGAACGAACGAACGAACGAACGATTTTTTTATTTTATTAACGAGGGTAATGGAATAAGTACAATACTTTTTTACATCCAGCCCTTGGACAAAAGAAAATTCCAAAAATAAATAAATTATAAACTAAAAACAAATCATATTAAATATTGAGGGGGGGGGGGGGGGGGGGGATCAGCATTGGGTTTTGTGAAGACCTCGGGGACTCATTTGATTCCTGTTTAGCAGAGACCCGGCCCTCATTTGTTTTGTATTTTGTACGGTCCCTCAAGATTCAGACCCTCGCTGAATTTTTATTTCGCTCAGACGCTCATTTAGTCAGATTTGTACATAGAGCTTCGTAGAATTCTGTTTTTGCTATGGACCCTTTTGCTTAATGCTGGGATTTGTTCCATCCAAGAATATTCATCTTATCGCCACCTCGCCATCCACCACCACAGAGAATATTATTTGGACATGGTGTTA
>OY757548.1:2503330-2593442 GCA_963584105.1 Alviniconcha strummeri
CTTCTTGTGGTTAGAATTGCTTGTTGTCATTGTTACTGTTTTCCGCCTGAGGGTGTATCACCGTGTATGCAGCTTATATTTAAATTTTGTAAAGCGCTGGGCTCAATGTTTATGTTAGAGATTAGCGCTTAATGAATATTTCATTATTATTACACCAGCATACACTTCTTTTGCTCACAAGCCACTCATGCCACAAGGCATTAACGATCATGACAATAATAACCGTTGTTTTTGTTTTTCTCTGTTTCAGAACAAAACTACAAGCAGAAGGGTCCGTTGACAGGTGAGACGAACAGACATCACACCAGTGTGACAGTTTTGTCGTCGCCTTCCCAATGCAGCCCGACAACACGTCACTCTTATCCGTATTTGTGTGCTAAACTGAAAATCGGGGCCGGAGCAGGGGCAGAGAAAAGAAGAAAAACAGCGAAAATGAAAGAAAGAAACGAAAAAAGAAAGAAAGGGAGAATTAAAAAAAAAGAGAGTAGAAAACCAGACGGACTCATTATTGGTGCTGATGACGCGTACCTCTTCTGACGTGATACACATCACTCATTACCATACGTCATCAACTTGTGCCACAAACGTCACTTTGATCCAGTGTACTGGTTGCTCACGCGCACGTTTGGTCAGTAACGTCTCGGAAGATCGGCATCATTCGATTATTATTGCGCAAACTGTTGGATGCTTCGGATAAGAGGAAGGGTGTGGATTAGTATTGTGACTGCACGCGGCACGTGTCAGAGAGAATCACCATGCAGAAATCCGGAGTTCATTCGCTGTGCAGAACGCTTAACAGAGACGTAGCTGGACTACCGAAATGGCTTCGTTCAGAGATACTTGCCAGTCTCGATCAACAGTGTTTCTTGTATTTCCGTAAACAAAGTACAGTGAGGTGATCATTTGGCTTGTGTTAGATGCACGTCTTTGCGGCCTTTCTCCGGTCATCAGTGCCCAACGACTCGATTATGCAGTTACAGACTTCTGACCGCAGTGCAGCAGACTTGACAGCTGTCCGTCACTTCTGACCGCAGTGCAGCAGACTTGACAGCTGTCCGTCACTTCTGACCGCAGTGCTGCAGACTTGACAGCTGTCCGTCACTTCAGACCGCAGTGCTGCAGACTTGACAGCTGTCCGTCACTTCTGACCTCAGTGCTGCAGACTTGACAGCTGTCCGTCACTTCTGACCGCAGTGCTGCAGACTTGACAGCTGTCCGTCACTTCTGACCGCAGTGCAGCAGACTTGACAGCTGTCCGTCACTTCAGACCGCAGTGCTGCAGACTTGACAGCTGTCCGTCACTTCTGACCGCAGTGCTGCAGACTTGACAGCTGTCCGTCACTTCTGACCGCAGTGCTGCAGACTTGACAGCTGTCCGTCACTTCTGACCGCAGTGCTGCAGACTTGACAGCTATCAGTCACTTCTGACCGCAGTGCAAAGCTCCAAGTATCGGTTTGGAGGAAGGGAGACGGACAGCGAGGCTTGCATGTTGTGACAGAAGTGCTGCAGTCTTGACAGTTTCTCATTTCTGACTGCAGCTTTAGCCGCCAGCCGAGTGCACGTGCAGCGGAAAAACAAACAAAAAAGAACTCGATTACGTCATTGAGACCAGCTACGTCATTGTGAACAAACTCCGTGAACGGTTCGGCCATTATTATTGACCGAAAGTCGACGAAATTTGTTATGTAAAATGCACGAATGATACACCTATTCGATTTTTGTTTTGTTTCGTTTCAATATTCCTCCTTCATGTATTCAGAATGTGTATGAATCTGTACAGAGGGCAGTTTGTGATTACTGACAATATACGACAGGTCTAACGGGCTTGTAAGATGACACACTAACTGATAGTGATACATAGTTTTCAGGGACCAGTACTGTGGATGCAGTCACACACACAGCACATGGCTGCTACTCAGTTGCCGTTCTTTTGTTGCACTATTATTACCAGATGAATGCTACTAAACCAAGGTGTCTTAACTTGCACCCGCTTACCGTTTTCACAGCGTAGGATTGAAAGAGGCAGCCAGTCTAGCTAGTCTAGACTAGCGCCTCCAGCATTCGGTGAGCTTTTGCAGTTCACACCTGCACATGCCTAGTTTTACGACGAACGCTTTGTCCCATATTTTTGATGAAAATAAGCACACGATCGTAAAAAGAAAATGAAGTACACTCTGTGGACCACTGCGTGCTGTGGCGTGTAAGTTAGCCACTGTGGCTGTTTGGTCAAGCGTTCGCGCTGGAATGCAGAACGAGGGAAAACGTGGGTTTTAAGATTTGTTCACCAGTTTTGTTGTTTGCTCGTTATTGATGGAATTACATCAGCAGCCGTGGCTTATTTTGGACACTCATTGCTGTCTACCTCGTACTTTCGTTCAAGGTTTTGATTCATTTCGTCTGCATTGACTTTTCCGGCAAAGGCGGTAGCAGCAGTTTTAGCTGGGGGAAAAGAAAAGAAAAAAAAGAAGAAAAAACAAAACTAAAAACAAAACAAAAACGGAGAGTAAGTAAGTAAACATGGTGCTTAACGCCCACAGAAACCATAAGGCTTATTAGGGACGGCAAAGCGAGAGAGAGAAAAAATCACGCTTTAAAGGGGCCAAGGAACACCTTTCACTGTTTCGATCTAAAACACCTTTCACGATTTCGATCTAAAAATAAACCAAGGACACAATAATTGCTTGAAGTGAATGCTGTCAAGATGAGTGTAGGAAAGGACTTGGCAGGACTACAGCAGCTGCAGGAACAGCATTGCCAACTCCTAATCCTAAGTCTGAACGATGGTGCAATTATGGCTCCCAGGAACAGCATTGCCAACTCCTAATCCTAAGTCTGAACGATGGTGCAATTATGGCTCCCAGGAACAGCATTGCCAACTCCTAATCCTAAGTCTGAACGATGGTGCAATTATGGCTCCCAGGATTTGGGACTTGTGCGCACAGATGTTGATGCATTGGATTCCACAGGCGCACTGCACGAACACTGCAAAGGAGTCTGCATGGAAAGTGGCATGGCTCTTCCAAGAGACACAAAGTCAGACATGTATCCATGTTCTGTTTGCTGCAGACGAGTTGCAGAGCAGACCGCAGTAGTAGTAACTTGATGTTTTACGCCCAGTCAGCATTGCGGTTATGTCAGGGCGAAGAGTAGACCGCGTGCAATTGTTCCCCAGGTAAGCTGATAGAAAAGGTGCTCGCTGGCTCCTTTACCGAATGACGACACACAGAAACGTGTCGTTGTTCAATGGACTTAGACACTGAAAGTTCAGAATCTTTGTTCTTCTTGCCGTAGATAATAATAATATGCAAAGTTATCCATTAAAAAACTGTTTTTGTTTGTTTGTTTTTTTGCTTTGCGTGAGGATTTCTTTCGCCACGCCGTATGTTCAACTTACACGTGAGTTTGTTTTTAAACAGTTTCTTGGTTAGTTCCCAAGGATCTGCGGAGTGTCTGTCTGTTTTTGTCTGTGCCTGAACTCAGAGGTTTCCCCAGGTTAAGACGGCACAAATACGACTGCTACTCTAATAGTAACTTAGGCATGTGCTTTCCATCTTCCGGGGGTCATTGGTCATCACAGCTAGGTGAACGAAGACGGACAGCGTGTTGAGAGTTTGACCATAGACAAGATGTTGGAGAGTTTGACCTTAGACAAGATGTTGGAGAGTTTGACCTTAGACAAGATGTTGGAGAGTTTGACCGTGGACAAGATGTTAGAGGGTTTGACCATAAACAAGAATTTGGAGACTTTGACCGTAGACAATATGTTGGAGACTTTGACCGTAGACAAGATGTTGGAGACTGACCATTATAGACAAGATGTTGGAGACTGACCATTATAGACAAGATACTGGAGAGTTTGACCATGGACAAGATGTTGGAGAGTTTGACCACGGACAATATGTTAGAGGGCTTGATTATAAACAAGATGTTGGAGACTTTGACCATAGACAAGATGTTGGAGACTGACCATTATAGACAAGATGTTGGAGACTTTGACCATTACAGACAAGATGTTGGAGAGTGACCATAGACAAGATGTTGGAGAGTTTGACCATGGACAAGATGTTGGAGAGTTTGACCAAAAGACAGCTCATAGTGGAGGACTCGGCCGCAGACATGTTGAATGGTTGGGCCAAATACAATAAAGGTGTGTGTGTGGGGGAGGGAGGGGAGGGGGGGGGACGTGTTGGTCAGTCTGACTCCAGACAAAGAGCTGAGGATTCACCCATGTCAGGGAAGCACACACCTGTTTGAGTTTGAGAACATGAAATAAATGTATGAACAGCAGACACAAATTTGTGACTTGCACAACGGTGTTGTTGGGGGAAAAAGGTGGTGGGGTGATGTAGAGCTTCATGTCCTCGGATGTCGGTTGACATATTAGGGACAAACTGTGACTGAAGCACGGTTCAGTGTTGCTTTACGTCCACAGAAACCGTAAGGCTCATTAGGATGCAAAGCCCAGGATGGCCACCTCGACTTTCACACAGTTCCTGAAGTCTGTCGGGGGAGAAAAAGCTTTTAACGTTTAAGTAACTGACGCAGTTGAAGTGGAAGTCCCAGTTCTAGTCAGCCATTGCTGCACCTCATCTGTAAGCACACGGCATGCAGCACATGGTCGACTTTGGGGGTGTCCCCAGCAAGAGTTCTGCACTAACTTACACTAACAACTGATAACATTTTCCAGTATGCTTCCGGATTACATGTCATCTACCTTGCAGGTATATTGGTGGTTCTTACAGGAGACAAAGCATCTGTGTGTGAAATATGTATGACCCAGTCTGCCAAGTCGGTATATTAGGTACATGTGTGTGCGCGTGTGTGTGTGGTGGAGAAAAAATTTTGTGCTCTGAAGTGAAATAATTTGTCATGGCATGCATTCTTACCTACGCATTTTGGCTACCTTCAACAAACTTCAATAACACAGAACATGACTAAAAACAAAAACCTTTAAGCACATCTAGATTGTGTATGCCACAAGTAGTTTGTGTATGCCACAAAACTACCTGTAGCTGTAACTGAACTCATTGTCCATAAACATCATATCATCACAATCATTTTACAAAGATGACTAAATGCATCAATGTCCATAAATGTCATGTCATAATCATTTTACAAAAAATGATGACGGAATGCATGGTGTGTACATGATGTTTTCAGCAACTTGTTCTTTGGGAACAAGGGCCAATAAGACGGTCTATAATGAAAGCCTGTGCAGCCTGAATGACCAGCTCTGTGAACTGTCACTTCATTTTCACTCTTTTCAAACGTCAGTGCCTATGACTTTCTTTTTGTCCTTCATAACCTTTACTGACCTCTCCATTTCAATATGTAAATAATATGGTCAGCAGGTATAGTTGCAGTGATTTGTCAAGAAAATCTTGGAACCAAAATGTTGGTAGTGAACTGAAATGTTGGTAGTGAACTGAAATATGGGTGGTGAACTGAAATGTTGGTAGGAACTGAAATGTTGGTAGTGAAGTGAAATGATCACAAAAGAAATGCCATCAGGTTCTGCCATTTTGTTATGCAATTTCATCTGATCACATTCACACTGTTTAAAGTTTTGAAAAGCAATTTCAATGTGGGTTGTATACTGATAGTGTAATAACTTTCGAATCGGCTTAATCAGACCCATGTTTCTAAATGCATTTAAATCACAAGAGCTTTTTTTTTTCTTGTTCTTTTTTCTTCTTCTCTGCTTTGTAACATAAGACCCAAGTCCATGAAAGAAGGCACATGGTTCCATTTCATTGATTTCATATTTGGCATAAAAAACAAGATCTATTGTCAAATTATCTGATCATGTCCAAATGATTTTGTGGTGTCACTTCAGAATTCAACTGTTCATTTTCGTGTTCTTTTAAGCAACACCAAGACATTCCTGCCTGTGAGAAAAGATGGTTATGTGGTTTTTGCTTAATAGTGTTGCATTTGGATGCAGTATCCTTCCATCAGTATAAGTGTGCTATCTTTTTATTTCCATTTTGTACCTGCTTGTGGATATTGTTATGTGTGTGATTATCCAAACGGTGCCTATTTAATATGTACAAGATAGAAAACTTATTCAAATATTGTATCGACATGTACTTTGATAATAGCATGTATGCTCCTACCATAGTCAGAAGAATAGAGATGTGAAGTTCTCCTGCAGCATCTGTTACGTTCCAGTTTGTGTGCAGTTGCCTCCATACGTTCTGTTGCTGTCAAAAGGGCTTCGTACACCCAAGTTTTTTTGCTCTGCGGTGGTGAAATCCAAACCTTTAAAACAAGGCCCAGTGCAGTTGACAGAACAGAAGGCATGGTGTTTGTGCTGCAACAGCTGGGGGTTGGACTGTGCCAGCACTTTCTGCCCATCTGCTTAAAGGGGACCTGAAGTGAAGTGAAAAAATGTCACAGGCCTGATCCACGAGAATGGGTAC
Organism: Alviniconcha strummeri; assembly: GCA_963584105.1. Taxonomy (NCBI): domain Eukaryota; kingdom Metazoa; phylum Mollusca; class Gastropoda; family Provannidae; genus Alviniconcha; species Alviniconcha strummeri. Next base: position 2,509,754 of record OY757548.1, read on the forward strand.
ACAATTTCATCCACATTTCTGATCCAGTTTCCTAAAAAAATTGTTTGTCGATTGGTCAGCTGAAATGGTCACCTCAGGGCAGATCACACATTCAAAACTGACACCAGTTCCAAACACAAGTCACAAGTTTGTTTGCTTCATTGTTAAATGTCAAAAGCCCGCCAGCTGCACAATGACACATGTTTCTGGTACCTGTTTATGTTCCATGTGCACCCAGTCACAGTGGGAGCCTGTTAAATCATCTGTGACTTCTGTTACTTCTGTTACTTCTGTTACTTCTGTTACTCCGCAGGCCCATGTGGTAAGCTGCATTTATCAAGAACACAGTTATTACCTAAGGAGATGATCTGGAAAAAATGAAGGTGCATAGACCAGGAAGGTGGAAATTAGGACCAGGATGAAATTCCTGGCACTGGGTGAAGCATGCGTGGCTATATTCTGACCTACTGCAGACTTTTAAAAGAAGACATTTGTCAGCTGTGGCTCTCAACAGAGGGGTCCTTAATTTCTGTTCTGTGTCTACAGTACCCTCTGGGGCCATTTATTAGAAATCACAGTTTGAATATCCCAGAAACAGCATCCTGAGTGTTGCCATTTTGTGGCCAGCAGGCTGTGTAACTGACACAAACAGCTGGCACTTGCCAAAACTGTCCACCACATCGGGAGCCAATCCTCTGCACTTCATTGGTAAGCAGCAAACCAACATGGCTGTGCCCATTAGGAGCTCAAAATTGAAACAAAAAGGACTTCTTTTGTCATGGTTCCCAGGGACTTGGATTAGAGCTAGATCTGAGCCAAATAATGACCTCATAAGGACTTGTAAGGACCATTGCAACACAAAGGAACACAAAAAATGAGCTGAATGTTGCATGCCACGCATAGAGCATAGTGTTCGTCCAGCTGATCTTTTAGAACCCACTTCTGGCATGCAATGTCCTTTTGCCAGCACTCTTGGAACGAACATTTTCTTGGCATCTTTGCTGTTAGCTCAGGGTCTTGCACAGTTCAAATTTTGCAACCAAATGGCTGACCTGGATGTTATCACGTAATCTTGTGACCGTGATTTCGGCTGCACATGATCTAAATTTAGTAAATGAACATGGAGGAAAGCATCGTCTGCTTCAGACATCATCTCAACCTATGTCCCAACGATTTTGAAATTCAGTAAATGTGTGGAACCATCCAGTGTCGCTGACTCAGAAAAATGAGAGGCTTTTATAACTACCCATGTATATTTTTAGTATTAGCTAGATTTGTAAGGACTGTGATGCAAATGTAAGGACTTACAAGGCCTTACTTGGCAAATTCAGTTTGTAAGTACTTGTAAGGACCCTGCGGACCTTGTGTATGTACAAGTCAATAAGCTACAAAATGAAGCTGGCAGGTGGAAATATTTGTATTTTCAGTATTTTCAGGTCAGCTTGCAGCTTTGCCTCAAGTCTTCAAGGCTTTGCGCCAAGTCCTCTTTCAGATGGAGGTGTGGAGGGTGTCCCAAGTATTAGGCCAAGGTCATGGACAGGAAGGTGTCCAGTTTATTTGTGCCTGCAGCTTTGAAGTGGAGAGTGGCCTATTCTGGGCTCCTTGGCAATGATACTGGCTTCTGCAGCTGCTCTAAACCTGCTGTTTGTCACGATCAGAAAGATGACCATGATATAAACTGTGAGCAGGTTGTGTGGAGGCTCTTCATCACTTCATGTCCAGAGTATGTATGTGCCCTGATCATAGTAAAGCAAAACAAAAAGCACTTAACATGCCTTTAGTATGAGATGGGGGTGGGTGGGGTGGGGTGAGGGTGACTAGTTGTGGAGAAGATCTAAACTTCACAAGTATGGCATGCTAGCTGGCATGTCATTTGCCACTCAAGTGGTTCTTGTGCAGCAGGCAAAAGTGATGGAACATGTATTCACTGGCACCAAGTTAAAATTGTTTTTTGTTTGTTTGTTGATGGGGTGTCTTTCTCGGGGAAACTGAACGATATGAGAATGGAATCATTGATTTGCTCTCAAATATTGTGATAACAATGTGTGAAAAGGGCACAGACTTTAACAAAATGTTCAGAGCAACAAACTGTACTAGTTTTCATAACTACTTTCATATGAAATAAATACCTCAAAAGAATTGTACAAATGACATGCTTTTCTCGCTCATGATGTGTTTGTTCTGTTTGTATGGATAATTGGTTGGTTTGTTGGATCTTTTTTTGTTTTTGTTTTTTGTTCCTGCAAAAACGACAACCAAAAGCAGTTGCAGAATCTGCCCAAAATGACAGACAGACAGACAGAGGTTGATGATGCTAAAGTAGGCACAGAGTGTGCATGTGTGTGGTAAATGAAACTCACTTCAGTCGGGTAGACAGGTGACCTGTGAGCTTTATTTCCAATGACGATGACATCCCATCATGCATACATACATCAAGGTGAAGTGCACTGAAGAGCAACTCTGACGGTGGACAGTGTTCAAAGGCCAGTAGTAATCTGACAGGCCAGGGGCAAGCCCAGCAGAGAAAAAACTGGGGGCTCCATGACAAATATTCACAGCCTGTCCTGCACAGTCTTTCATTGTTTCAAAGACAAACTCCAATGCCACCAAAGACAGACATAGCATTATGCTAAAGAGTGACATCATTTGACCCACAACGTGTCGGTCAGCTTCCTGATTTACATATCATTATAAAAGTCCATTCCTCCGCATGGTAACATTTAGTCTCCTCAGTTTCACTTGTATGTAAACAAAAACAGGAATTTTTTGCAGGTGTGTTGCCCCATAAACATGTACACACATGCTCACAAGGTGTCCAAAACGCCAGCCCACTGAAAACTAAAACAGACCCGCTTAGAATTTTAAGCAACAGCTCCCTTTGACTCTTTCAGACAATGCTTATCGCCTCCGGTTTTTCACGTTGACCTCAGAGTAGAAATGTTTGCCCATCTTCTGTGGCCTGGCCTCTCGCTCCATGCGCCGCCTCTGTCAGACAGAAACACACATGTTTATCATGTTGACATACTATCTGAAGCCAAAACTTGCACTAGCAGACAAAAACAGACATGTCCATCATGTTGACATACTGATAAAAAGCAACACTTGCTCTGCCAGACAAAAACACATGTCCATCATGTCAACAAACTGTCAGAACACGCATGTCTGTCATCAGACTGTCAGAACACACATGTCCATCATGTCAAAAAACTGTCAGAAGCCAACACTTTCTCTGCCCGGCTGTCAGGCTGACAAAATGTCAGAAGCCAACGCTTACTCTGTCAGACAAATGCCAATATCCAACATACTGACAAACTGTCAGAAGCCAACGCTTGCTTTGTCAGAAACATATTACATCCACCATGCTGACAAACTGCTAGAGGCCAACACTCTCTCTGCCATGCTGTCAGGCCGACAAATTGTCAGAAGCCAATGCTTGCTCTGTCAGACAAACACATTCCGACATGCTGACAAACTGTCAGAAGCCAACACCCTGCCAAGCTGTCGGGCCAATAAACTGTCAGAAGTCAATAGTTCTAGTCCCACAAAGTTCAAGGCCTTGCTGAAGAAATGACACATCCGGCAATATCCCATTTCCTAAACAGGCAAAGCAAGACAAGCACAACAAGACTACTTTGCCTCTCTTCCTCTGAAGCTGGAACTGGAGGAAGAAGCCTGGCGTTCTCATTAAACAACAGCAAGCCTGGCTTTTGTAGGACCTAGCCCACACCTAGCTGTAAACAAAAATTGTGACACTGACCGTAACACTAACACTGCATTGGCCTCAACACTAACATGGCACTAGCCTCAACTCTGACATTGCACTAACCTTAACACTAACATCACATTGGCCTCAACACTAACACTGCACTGGCCTCAACACTAACATCACACTGGCCTCAACACCAACATCGCACTGGCCTCAACACCAACATCGCACTGGCCTCAACACTAACATCGCACTGGCCTAACATTAACATTGCACTGGCTTTAACACTGACATCACACTGGCTGAGGAAGGACCCCATGGACCAGAGTTGAGAGAAAAGACGGACTTAGTCTGGCTTTCTGTAAATCCTGTCTGCTGCATCATGCGGCAGTCTAGCAGGAGGTGAGCTGGCACTGGCAGCAACACAGAAACATCACACACAGCACCCTGTTGCATTCTAGCAGGAGGCAAACTGGCACTGGCAGCAACACAGAAACACTGCACTCAAATGTAAAACAGACTCTCAAAGTCTCATTCTCAACACTTTGTTTCCATCTGTGCTGGTTGTTTTTGTACAGTTTTTTTTTTTTAATTGCACTATGCAATACTACACACAGGAGGCAGCCTGGCCTTGACAGCAGTACAGAAACACTAGCCACAGAAGGGAAACCAAATCTCACAGCCACAGAAGGGAAACCAAATCTCACAGCCACAGAAGGCAAACCAAATCTCACAGCCATAGAAGGGAAACAAATCTCACAGCCACAGAAGGCAAACAAATCTCACAGCCACAGAAGGCAAACAAATCTCACAGCCATAGAAGGCAAACAAATCCCACAGCCATAGAAGGGAAACCAAATCTCACAGCCACAGAAGGGAACCAAATCTCACAGCCACAGAAGGGAACCAAATCTCACAGCCACAGAAGGGAACCAAATCTCACAGCCACAGAAGGGAAACCAAATCTCACAGCCACAGAAGGCAAACAAATCTCACCATTTTGCTGCTCAGGCGTGGCACCTCCTCTTCCTCTCCCTCATCTCTCTGGCGTTTCTGAAGCTGTTTCTTTGACTTTGACTTCTGGCGCTGAAGGCTGTGGAAGGAGAGTGAATCAGCAGCGGCAGTCGTGTGTTGTGTCACAGATGGAGTTGTCCAGGTAGAGGGTCTGGCAGGGGAGATTATTTCCACCATGGTGACATGGTCAGAGTTGTCTACTGTGTACACCGGATTGGCTCCTGGAAGTGAAAGAGCAAATGGACTGCTCAAGGATTCTACAGTTTAAAATATGGTTTAATTTCAAGAAGATTCTTTGATAAAAAAAAAAGATGAAGTAGAGTTCAAATTTTCATCCCCAGATCTACCACATCATTTATACACATCAAGTTTCACACACTAAAAATTATAACAAGTAACTTATCAATTCAGAATTAGCTCAGTCCTTGGGTAACAACACCCCCGCCCCACCCCACAAGATAACCATAACAGTAACAATAATGCATTTTAATGTGCTGAGTCCTGCTATATGTATGTGGCTCAAAGCACTATACATGAAACTTCAAAAGTACCCTACCTAATTTGCATCATATAGCTTTATCATTCATTCTCTTTCGAATGCACACAGTGACACACACAATCTGTCCACCCATCAAACGCCCCCTCCCTTGGACAGACAGACATTTCCCCATCACAAAGTAACAACTAACTACCTGTGTGCTGAACACTTCTCCTTTGGATTCATTCTCCTTCCCATTGAGTACACAAAGTACATACCTGTGTACTGAACACTTCTCCTTTGGATTCATTCTCCTTCCCACTGAGTACACAAAGTACATACCTGTGTACTGAACACTTCTCCTTTGGATTCATCCTCCTTCCCACTGAGTACACAAAGTACATACCTGTGTACTGAACACTTCTCCTTTGGATTCATCCTCCTTCCCACTGAGTACACAAAGTACATACCTGTGTACTGAACACCTCTCACTTGGATTCATCCTCCTTCCCACTGAGTACACAAAGTACATACCTGTGTACTGAGCACCTCTCACTTGGATTCATCCTCCTTCCCACTGAGTACACAAAGTACATACCTGTGTACTGAGCACCTCTCACTTGGATTCATCCTCCTTCCCACTGAGTACACAAAGTACATACCTGTGTACTGAGCACCTCTCACTTGGATTCATCCTCCTTCCCACTGAGTACACAAAGTACATACCTGTGTACTGAGCACCTCTCACTTGGATTCATCCTCCTTCCCACTGAGTACACAAAGTACATACCTGTGTACTGAGCACCTCTCACTTGGATTCATCCTCCTTCCCATTGAGTACACAAAGTACATACCTGTGTACTGAGCACCTCTCACTTGGATTCATCCTCCTTCCCATTGAGTACACAAAGTACATACCTGTGTACTGAGCACCTCTCACTTGGATTCATCCTCCTTCCCATTGAGTACACAAAGTACATACCTGTGTACTGAGCACCTCTCACTTGGATTCATCCTCCTTCCCATTGAGTACACAAAGTACATACCTGTGTACTGAGCACCTCTCACTTGGAGTGACCACCCTCCCCCCAGCCTGTCCACCCCCATCGCCTTCGAACACAAAGTGAGTAAGACAAAGCAAGTACCTGTGTGCCGAAGGCCTCTCTCCGGCACCGGCACTTCCCTGCGGGCAGACACGGTCCACTTGCCGCTGGCAGAGGGAACCACGCGACCCTTCTGCGCATCCTCACCTTCTGCCCCTCCGGTTTCAGTGGCTCCAGCTGTCAGGGGGCCTGCCGTATCTTTCCTCTCAACCCTTGCAGCTGGCAATACAGTCACGGTCCTCGGCACTTTCCCTGATAGCAAGGGACTGTCAGCTCCTGTTGTCGAAATTTTCTCAGAAGATGAGGGATCATCCGTGCCTGTTGCCTGAAGCGCCCCGGATGGCAGCAGCTCAATGTCGCCTTGGGGTAGAGCCGGAGAGGTCTTGCTCCCTGCAGGAAGTGAGCGCTGGTTTCCTTTCGCGGGCAGCGATGTTTTTCCCATTTTGGCCTCTTTCCTTCTCTGAATTTTGGCTCTGATCAGGTCCAGCTGCCTCTGATTTCTCTTGGCATCCCGTTTGATCTGCTCCAGTTTCATTAAGGTAGGAGCAAAGAAAGCACTGGCTGAAGCAGATGTGCTTTTCTCCTTCTGTTGTCGCCGTCTTTTCCTCGTGTGCTTTTCCTCCCCATCCCCATCTTGTGCCGGGGGTTCCAGAGACAGGAAGCTGACACTCTTCACCTTTTTCTTCTGCTGAGGCACAGCTTCTCCATCATCACCACCATCATCATTACTCCCACTCTTATTGCCCTCAGTGACAGACAGGCTGTCATCTCCGTTCTGATCCTTGCCTGCGTCGCTTGGACCTGTGCCACAATCTCTCTTCTTTCCAACTCTTTCTCCTTCTTCCTCCTCACTGTTCCGGTCGTCCTCCTCACTGTCCTGGTCCTCACTGTCACTGTCAGTGACAGCACTGACACCTTCAGGAGTGGGCTGCAAAGGCTGAACATCGTCCTCTTTGAAATCCGGGTTGACCCTGATAGCGGTGTAGTTTTGGATGACCTTCACCGTCACCTTCTCTTGGGCAGGTGCTGGGGTGGTGATCTCGTCCAGCTGTAAGGCACAAACATGGGCAGCATCAGAACAAAGGTGCTCACATTAACAAGGCCATGGTAGCATAGAATGATAGACCTACTCACGTCAGCAGGATGACAACAACATGGAAAGGGCCCAGAACAAGGTTCGTGTGTAGGCACCGCTGGGCCAACAGGAGCAAGGATCAGAGTGCCACCATGCAAGGACCTGAACAAACTCCCAACAAGTGCACACAGTGCAAAAGCTGCCAGCAGGGCCAAAGAGTGCTTATAGCCATGTCCATCAATGTGTATATGCGAATACAAACCCCATATCAAATAATGTGTGATTTAAGGTCAGTTCCTTCACACACAGACAGACACACACACATATAGAGAGAGAGAGACAGACACACACACTGGTTTTGTTGTTGCTGTTACTAGTGTTAGTGTATTCCTGTTTTGATACATTTTACTGTTGCATATTGTCATTTTGATAAGCTTTAGACCTGTCTAATATCATTTTACCCTGACACAACCATCATGGTTGACTAGGTGTTAAAACCAAATGATTTTCTTATATTATCATTATTGTAAAGAGATTCCAATAAAAGAAGGACTTAGAGACAGCACTGTATACCTGTCAGTCAGTCCCCAGTGACAGCACTGTATACCTGTCAGTCAGTCCCCAGTGACAGCACTGTATACCTGTCAGTCAGTCCCCAGTGACAGCACTGTATACCTGTCAGTCAGTCCCCAGTGACAGCACTGTATACCTGTCAGTCAGTCCACAGTGACAGCACTGTATACCTGTCAGCCCCCAATGACAACACTGTATACCTGTCAGTCAGTCCACAGTGACAGCACTGTATACCTGTCAGTCAGTCCACAGTGACAGCACTGTATACCTGTCAGTCCCTAGTGACAGCACTGTATACCTGTCAGTCAGTCCCAAGTGACAGCACTGTATACCTGTCAGTCCCCAATGACAACACTGTATACCTGTCAGTCAGTCCACAGTGACAGCACTGTATACCTGTCAGTCCCTAGTGACAGCACTGTATACCTGTCAGTCAGTCCCCAGTGACAGCACTGTATACCTGTCAGTCAGTCCCCAGTGACAGCACTGTATACCTGTCAGTCAGTCCCCAGTGACAGCACTGTATACCTGTCAGTCAGTCCCCAGTGACAGCACTGTATACCTGTCAGTCAGTCCCCAGTGACAGCACTGTATACCTGTCAGTCAGTCCCAAGTGACAGCACTGTATACCTGTCAGTCAGTCCCCAGTGACAGCACTGTATACCTGTCAGTCAGTCCCCAGTGACAGCACTATATACCTGTCAGTCAGTCCCTAGTGACAGCACTGTATTATGTGCATACCTGTCAGTCAGTCCCTAGTGACAGCACTGTACACCTGTCAATCCCCAATGACAGCACTGTACACCTGTCAGTCAATCCATCCCTGATGAAGGTTTTGTCTTCTGAATGCTAGCAAAATATTCAGTCTGCTTACTGTCATCCCTGCTCGACAGTATTCCATCTCACTCTTACATGCTTCTATTCACCATTTGCCACAATTTCCAACAGGCCTGATAATGTTTCAATTCAGTGTGCAGGCTTCCCTCTTGAAATCACACAAGATTTCAAACATGTCTGTCAGTTAATGAGTAAATTACAGCTTCAGATAAGGCCGTAATTTCAACGCTGCAGGCACACACAGGCAGGCTTACTTCTCCTGCCACTCAGCCAGTAGCCACAATGCATAATAATGTTGGCTGTCAACACAGGCAGGCTTACTTCTCCTGCCACTCAGCCAGTAGCCACAATGCATAATAATGTTGGCTGTCAACACAGGCAGGCTTACTTCTCCTGCCACTCAGCCAGTAGCCACAATGCATAATAATGTCGGCTGTCAACACAGGTACGCTTACTTCTCCTGCCACTCAGCCAGTAGCCACAATGCATAATAATGTTGGCTGTCAACACAGGCAGGCTTACTTCTCCTGCCACTCAGCCAGTAGCCACAATGCATAATAATGTTGGCTGTCAACACAGGCAGGCTTACTTCTCCTGCCACTCAGCCAGTAGCCACAATGCATAATAATGTTGGCTGTCAACACAGGCAGGCTTACTTCTCCTGCCACTCAGCCAGTAGCCACAATGCATAATAATGTTGGCTGTCAACACAGGCAGGCTTACTTCTCCTGCCACTCAGCCAGTAGCCACAATGCATAATAATGTTGGCTGTCAACACAGGCAGGCTTACTTCTCCTGCCACTCAGCCAGTAGCCACAATGCATAATAATGTTGGCTGTCAACACAGGCAGGCTTACTTCTCCTGCCACTCAGCCAGTAGCCACAATGCATAATAATGTTGGCTGTCAACACAGGCAGGCTTACTTCTCCTGCCACTCAGCCAGTAGCCACAATGCATAATAATGTTGGCTGTCAACACAGGCAGGCTTACTTCTCCTGCCACTCAGCCAGTAGCCACAATGCATAATAATGTTGGCTGTCAACACAGGCAGGCTTACTTCTCCTGCCACTCAGCCAGTAGCCACAATGCATAATAATGTTGGCTGTCAACACAGGCAGGCTTACTTCTCCTGCCACTCAGCCAGTAGCCACAATGCATAATAATGTTGGCTGTCAACACAGGTACGCTTACTTCTCCTGCCACTCAGCCAGTAGCCACAATGCATAATAATGTCGGCTGTCAACACAGGTACGCTTACTTCTCCTGCCACTCAGCCAGTAGCCACAATGCATAATAATGTCGGCTGTCAACACAGGTACGCTTACTTCTCCTGCCACTCAGCCAGTAGCCACAATGCATAATAATGTTGGCTGTCAACACAGGTACGCTTACTTCTCCTGCCACTCAGCCAGTAGCCACAATGCATAATAATGTTGGCTGTCAACACAGGTACGCTTACTTCTCCTGCCACTCAGCCAGTAGCCACAATGCATAATAATGTTGGCTGTCAACACAGGCAGGCTTACTTCTCCTGCCACTCAGCCAGTAGCCACAATGCATAATAATGTTGGCTGTCAACACAGGCAGGCTTACTTCTCCTGCCACTCAGCCAGTAGCCACAATGCATAATAATGTTGGCTGTCAACACAGGCAGGCTTACTTCTCCTGCCACTCAGCCAGTAGCCACAATGCATAATAATGTTGGCTGTCAACACAGGTACGCTTACTTCTCCTGCCACTCAGCCAGTAGCCACAATGCATAATAATGTCGGCTGTCAACACAGGTACGCTTACTTCTCCTGCCACTCAGCCAGTAGCCACAATGCATAATAATGTCGGCTGTCAACACAGGTACGCTTACTTCTCCTGCCACTCAGCCAGTAGCCACAATGCATAATAATGTTGGCTGTCAACACAGGTACGCTTACTTCTCCTGCCACTCAGCCAGTAGCCACAATGCATAATAATGTCGGCTGTCAACACAGGTACGCTTACTTCTCCTGCCACTCAGCCAGTAGCCACAATGCATAATAATGTTGGCTGTCAACACAGGCAGGCTTACTTCTCCTGCCACTCAGCCAGTAGCCACAATGCATAATAATGTCGGCTGTCAACACAGGTACGCTTACTTCTCCTGCCACTCAGCCAGTAGCCACAATGCATAATAATGTTGGCTGTCAACACAGGCAGGCTTACTTCTCCTGCCACTCAGCCAGTAGCCACAATGCATAATAATGTCGGCTGTCAACACAGGTACGCTTACTTCTCCTGCCACTCAGCCAGTAGCCACAATGCATAATAATGTTGGCTGTCAACACAGGTACGCTTACTTCTCCTGCCACTCAGCCAGTAGCCACAATGCATAATAATGTTGGCTGTCAACACAGGTACGCTTACTTCTCCTGCCACTCAGCCAGTAGCCACAATGCATAATAATGTCGGCTGTCAACACAGGTACGCTTACTTCTCCTGCCACTCAGCCAGTAGCCACAATGCATAATAATGTTGGCTGTCAACACAGGTACGCTTACTTCTCCTGCCACTCAGCCAGTAGCCACAATGCATAATAATGTTGGCTGTCAACACAGGTACGCTTACTTCTCCTGCCACTCAGCCAGTAGCCACAATGCATAATAATGTTGGCTGTCAACACAGGTACGCTTACTTCTCCTGCCACTCAGCCAGTAGCCACAATGCATAATAATGTCGGCTGTCAACACAGGTACGCTTACTTCTCCTGCCACTCAGCCAGTAGCCACAATGCATAATAATGTTGGCTGTCAACACAGGCAGGCTTACTTCTCCTGCCACTCAGCCAGTAGCCACAATGCATAATAATGTCGGCTGTCAACACAGGTACGCTTACTTCTCCTGCCACTCAGCCAGTAGCCACAATGCATAATAATGTTGGCTGTCAACACAGGCAGGCTTACTTCTCCTGCCACTCAGCCAGTAGCCACAATGCATAATAATGTCGGCTGTCAACACAGGTACGCTTACTTCTCCTGCCACTCAGCCAGTAGCCACAATGCATAATAATGTTGGCTGTCAACACAGGTACGCTTACTTCTCCTGCCACTCAGCCAGTAGCCACAATGCATAATAATGTTGGCTGTCAACACAGGTACGCTTACTTCTCCTGCCACTCAGCCAGTAGCCACAATGCATAATAATGTCGGCTGTCAACACAGGTACGCTTACTTCTCCTGCCACTCAGCCAGTAGCCACAATGCATAATAATGTTGGCTGTCAACACAGGTACGCTTACTTCTCCTGCCACTCAGCCAGTAGCCACAATGCATAATAATGTTGGCTGTCAACACAGGTACGCTTACTTCTCCTGCCACTCAGCCAGTAGCCACAATGCATAATAATGTTGGCTGTCAACACAGGTACGCTTACTTCTCCTGCCACTCAGCCAGTAGCCACAATGCATAATAATGTTGGCTGTCAACACAGGTACGCTTACTTCTCCTGCCACTCAGCCAGTAGCCACAATACATAATAATGTTGGCTGTCAACACAGGTACGCTTACTTCTCCTGCCACTCAGCCAGTGGCCACAATGCATAATAATGTTGGCTGTCAACACAGGCATGGTGTCAACTGCAGGAAAACAGTGTGCACAACACCAAAGACCAGTTTTTCATGAGCAAATCTACTGCACCACCTGAAGCCATAACCACACCTGGATATAGAAGTATTCAGACATAACAGTCAGCAAGATATATAAAGATCCTGTCAATGTCTTCATGCAGGTGAAAATTCACAGGCACCTTGACCATTCTGACTTTTAACTGATGAATGAAGCAACACAAGCATCATCAGTTGGGATCTTGATTCTGATGCGCACTGTAGGTGCAATAAGCTGACAGCACCCCCATCTGGGGCATAGCGTCAGTGGACGAGGGGGAAGCACTCTGGTTTAGGGGCAATGAGAAATGAGTGCCTTAAAAGCTTTCTACTGTCTTTCTGGGATGCTTTTTACCCAATCTGTGCATGTCAGTTAAAATGATTTAAGCTGAGAGAGAGAGAGAGAGAGAGAGAGAGAGAGAGAGAGAGAGAGAGAGAGAGCCAGACAGAGAGACAATGACAATTCTTTAATAATTTCAGGCCATGGAGGAATATTAATATGCATACACTTTCACATGGAACAGAAAAAAAGAGAGAGAACTCACTGGAGCTTCAGGAGGTCGGACAAAATAAGGAATTTTCCCTCGCTGGAAGTCATTCAAGATCATTTTTGCTGTTGTACTGATGTCTGCCTCTCCACCCTGAAAATGATTATACAAAATAAATCAACTCACAAAAACATCACAAGTGGTGGCAGAAGTGAAAGAGAGGTGAGGCTACCATCAACTATGATCCAGTTTTGCTGCGCTGAAGACATCTGTAGACTGTATATATATATATAGCTGTCTGTGCACTAGTTTAGCAGATTTGCTCTCAAAACCACACAATTTCTAAAAACCCCACTAAATGACATGTTGATGAGGAAGAGACGGCATAATTTTCTATTCAAGTGAAATAACAGTACTGGCTAGGGTTTCATCCCTGCCATCGTGTGATCAGTTTTGCACAAACATGCCATCGTGTGATCAGTTTTGCACAAACATGCCATCGTGTGATCAGTTTTGCACAAACATGCCATCGTGTGATCAGTTTTGCACAAACATGCCATCGTGTGATCAGTTTTGCACAAACATGCCATCGTGTGATCAGTTTTGCACAAACATGCCATCGTGTGATCAGGTTTGCACAAACACGCCATCGTGTGATCAGTTTTGCACAAACATGCCATCGTGTGATCAGTTTTGCACAAACACGCCATCGTGTGATCAGTTTTGCACAAACATGCCATCGTGTGATCAGTTTTGCACAAACATGCCATCGTGTGATCAGTTTTGCACAAACATGCCAAGAATGGCTGCAAGAAGAGGACCTGGTAACTTTCAAACAGACTCCAGCTTTCATAATCTCTTCACACAAGATGCAACTAAGTGACAGTCAACAACACACAGTGACTAAAAAAATATTTTCAAATCGGTTTTGAGCTGGAACTGTCACGGGACCTAGTCTGGGCATTGATCTGGTGCACATCTGCTGTACTTGCACAAGCGCAGAAGTACAGTCAGTACATCCATTGTGTGTAACAGAAAGCTACATCTTGTTTTCCTTACCAACTGTTTCTCTTACGGCTGTATGAAACACTACATTGGTTTTAAGCAAAATTCAGAAATGAATGTGTGCTCAGTCCCACACATCTCGTACAAGTTTAGAAAAGTGTTCAACAAAACATATACAGGCTGCTTTTTGTACTGTCAGTTTGGGACTATCAAATGACTTTTTGAGAGAGAAAAAAATCCTCCTCCAATTGAACTGGAGTTATGAGCATGTATCAGACACACATAAAAGTCACGTATCTTGGAATTGGATACATTTTTTCAACAAGAGCTCACAAATTACAGTTACCCCATAAGAAAAGAAGTTATGGTCACAGACATAGACTTTGTAGGACCACAAGCTATGCTGTCTGCCTACTTAACCCCTTTACTGCCATGACGTCACTTGAAAACCACCAATAACAGTGCAAAATTTCAAACCCTTAAGGAGAAAGGATGTGAAAGGATATTCATGAAAACGCAAAACATTTAAAGTCGATGTTATAGGACCAGAAAATATACCGTTTGCAGACACATCTGTGCATCTTTCAGCCCAGAAATTTTACAGACTGTAGCAGTGAAGGGGTTAAGTGTTTACCACAGTGCGCAAAGCTCTGATGCTGTCTGCCTATTGAAGTGTTTACTATAGTGAGCAAAGCTCTGATGCTATCTGCCTATTGAAGTGTTTACTATAGTGAGCAAAGCTCTGATGCTGTCTGCCTATTGAAGTGTTTACCACATTGAGCAAAGCTCTGATGCTATCTGCCTACTGAAGTGTTCACTATAGTGAGCAAAGCTCTGATGCTGTCTGCCTACTGAAGTGTTCACTATAGTGAGCAAAGCTCTGATGCTATCTGCCTACTGAAGTGTTCACTATAGTGAGCAAAGCTCTGATGCTGTCTGCCTACTGAAGTGTTCACTATAGTGTGCAATGCTTTGAGGCCCAAAACAAAAGCCATGCAAAATGATCCTGCACTCAGAGAAATTCACTTTCTGGAAGAAGTTATCTGCAGCACAGAAGCTTGGACAGTTTGACAGAAGAAGAAAAACAACAACAAAAAGAGATGAAAAAGACTGACATTTCTTCTTTGTTAAAGATGGCTAACCATCAAATCTGAAGGACAACTTCACACAGACGCACCTTCAGCAGCCTCCCAAGACGCCGAGCAACCTGCTCCAGGAAGTCTTCAGGCGAAGTCCACTCATGGACATTGTAGGCCTTCTTAATGTAGTCCTCCTTCACTCTCTCCAACATGGCTCCTATGTAGTCCTGGGGGTCACGTACATTCTCTATCCTCACCTGTCACACAGGCAAAAATGGAACTTATTTCATCTTCCTATGCTAATTGGAGTTGGTTGAGGAGTGTCATGACACAGTGTATTGCTGCATTCTTCTCTGGCCAGAAATCTGGACCACCTTACCTACAGCAGGCAACAGAGCAGTACCACCCACTCTACCCAAGTGTGGCCTGTTTCAGCATTTAGTCATACCTATGCCCTGTTTCAGTGTTTAGTCCTAACTATGCCATTTCAGTGTTTAGTCCTACCTAACCATGCCCTGTTTCAGTGTTTAATCCTAACTATGCCCTGTTTCAGTGTTTAGTCCCTGTTTCAGTGTTTAGTCCTACATGAGCAGCACTTCCTATATACCCAGACCTACCCAACTATGCCCTGTTTCAGTGTTGACCTGGCAAGACTACAGAAAAACCAGAAGAGCAGTACTGCTATATATATATATCTATACCCAGTCCTACCCAAGAGTACCCTTTTCCTGTGTTTATCTGGAAGACCACAGCAGCCACAATGGCAGCACTGATACACATATACCCAGTCCTACCCAATTATGCCCCGTTTCTGTGTTTACCTAAAAAGACCACAGCAGCCACAAGCAAGCTATGCCCTGTACCCCTGTTCCTGTGTTTACCTAAAAAGACCACAGCAGCCACAAGGGCAGGGCTGATATACATAATTATATACCCAGCCCTAACCAAGTATGCCCTGTACCCCTGTATCTGTGTTTACCTAAAAAGACAACAGCAGCCACAAGGGCAGGGCTGATATACATAATTATATACTCAGTCCTACCCAAGCATGCCCTGTACCCCTGTTTCTGTGTTTAGCTAGCAGTGCTGCCCAACCCTACCGTTGTATGCTTTCACAGGGTTCCTACAAATGTTGCACTCCAAAATTCACAAACTTTTCACAAACTCTGCTAACCATTTTGACAAAATTCAAAAACCAGATTAATAGATTACTCACCTGTTCAGTCTAAATTCACCCCATGCGATGCATGTAGGCAATTCACAGTGTGGGTGTTAATTACTGATGTTTTATGATTAGTATTTACACATAATGGCTAAAGCATGAAGCCATGATAATCTAACTATTGATAGAAGTTAAAACTCAGAAACTGTCCAAGGATGTAAGCTGAATTATTCATATTTGACACTTTCTGGGCCTTGAAAATCAAGATCATTTTCCCCAAACTGTTACTGACTTCTGGTGCCCAGTTTCAAGGCTTTGAAAAGGAGTGTTCAAACCCAGAGGATGTTGAAGCACTGTCAAGGACTGTGGGACTACTGATTGAAGCCAGACTCAGTGCTGTGTAAGACAAAAGGTGATGAGTGTTGGGCCAAGGGCTCCTCAGTGGCTTCACCTTCGCTAACACCCATCACTCACAGTGCTGGGTTTGAAGATCGACCCACTTCCAGTTCCAAAGGTGACCCCCCCCCACCCCCACCCTGTATTTTGTCTTAGTATATGGTCCACACACAAAAAGTATAGCCTTTTCATATCAAGCCCCCTACCCCCACCCCAAACAAAACAGATGTAGCAAAACAGTAACAATGTCATAAGTTCTTTTACAAAATGTTGCTAACACTATATCTTAATAAGCATGCAACTTCAAATAGTGAAAAAGAAAAAAAACCAAAGGGTACATCCCAAACTGAGATGTGTATGATGGAGAAGGAAAAGCATCCTTGCAAAGCTATACTTATGTTACTGGCTGTTGGGAAAGGCCGCCAACAACAGTGAGGAAGAGACAGAGGAGGCAAACCCAGCTGGACACTCACCACCCCCTTCAGCACACTGTCGGCTCGGGTGGCTCCCGTGGGGTACACGATGCCTGGACAGTCTACCAGGTAGATACGCTTCATCAGAGTCACATACTGCCACACCTGCTCACACAACACAACAAAGCACACTGTACAGGTGTATCTGTGGGGTACACGATGCCTGGGCAGTCTACCAGGTTGATACACTTTATCTGTGTTGCAACTGTTACACCCGACAACCTGACGAACATGTTGGTATACATGGTTCAAACCAGTATGTGAACTCTACCACCTGACCTAACCACACACGCACTCACATGCATACTGCTTGATGACCTGACCACACACGCACTCACATGCATACTGCCTGATGACCTGACCACACACGCACTCACATGCATACTGCCTGATGACCTGACCACACACGCACTCATATGCATACTGCCTGATGACCTGACCACACACACGCACATCTTGCCTGCAATCTGACCACAAACATGTCATCTTGCTTGCTGATCTGACTACAAACATGTCCTTTTGCCTGCTGACCTGACTACAAACATGTCATCTTGCTTGCTGACCTGACTACAAACATGTCCTTTTGCCTGCTGACCTGACTACAAACACATGGCTCTCACTTGTTGACCTGACTACAAACACACAGCATGCCTGCTGATCTGACTACAAACATGTCATCTTGCTTGCTGACTTGACTACAAACATGTCATTTTGCCTGCTGACCTGACTACAAACACACACACACACACACACACACACACACACACACACACACACACACACACACACATGTTATCTTGCCTACTGACCTGACTGCAAACAAGTCATTTTGCCTGCCAACATGACTACACACACACACACACACACATCATCTTGCCTGCTTGCCTGACTACAAACACATGCCTCTCTTGCTTGCTGACCTGACTACAAACACATGCCACTCTTGCTTGCTGACCTGACTACAAACACATGCCACTCTTGCTTGCTGACATGACTACAAACACACAGCATGCCTGCTGATCTGACTACAAACATGTCATTTTGCTTGCTGACCTGACAACAAACATGTCATTTTGACTGCTGACCTGACTACAAACACACACACACACACACAATCTTGTCTGCTGACCTGACTACAAACACACACACACACAACAATCTTGTCTGCTGACCTGACTACAAACATGTCATTCGCTTGTTGACCTGACTACAAACACACACATCTTGCTTGGTGACCTGCAGAGTACACATGCAGCAATTCATGCAACTAAAAGGTTTATCCAGAAGAGCGGGCAACAGTTCACCTTGGTCTCCCCAGCAAGGGGGGCAACCTTGCAGACTTTTTTAGACTTGAGTGCGTTGATAATGGAACTTTTCCCCACATTGGGATAGCCAATCAGACCCACGCTGATCTGTTTCTTGTCCAGGTGAAGCTGAAAAACAAGACAGTGCCCCTTTTATCATTGGCAAGTTTTCTGAAAATTAATTGGAAACACCGAAACAAGGCAAATGGAAGAGAGGTCACTCAGCATTGCTGTACAATGACAGTCTACATGACACATCATTCTTACCACCTTCATAAACCCACCATCAGTGTACATTCCACCTTCATATACCCACCATGTGTACATTCCACCTTCATAAACCCACCAGCGGTATACTTTCCACCTTCATAAACCCACCAGCGGTGTACTTTCCACTTTCATAAACCCACCAACAGTGGACTTTCAACCTTCATAAACCCACCAGCGGTGTACTTTCCACCTTCATAAACCCACCAGTGGTGTACTTTCCATCTTCATAAACCCACCAGCGGTGTACTTTCCACCTTCATAAACCCACCATCAGTGTACTTTTCACCTTCATAAACCCACCATCAGTGTACTTTCCATCTTCAAAAACCCACACTCAGTGATCTACCTTTGTAGACCCACAATCTGTGCTCTGTTGACATTCATAAACCCACAATCACCACATACTACCCCCCGTCCCCCCCGAAAGTGTAGTCACCTGCCACCAGTCAGTTATACCTATATCTACATACAGGTCAGACTGCCCACTGTACACTCACATTTTTAAACTGCCGGAGCAGGTTGATCAGGGCCCCCTTGCCAAATGGGTTGGTGATGCTGGCGTGGAACGCCATGGTTGGGTGTTCTGCTGATAGGATTGCCACCCACTTTTGCTGTTGAAGGAAAGAGACTCATTCACCAACAACCAACAAAGCCAAAGAAAAGAAAACAATCTGCAGGAAAAAAAACCCTACTAATCCATGTACCTGTCAACCTCTCCCTCCCTCAACAACAACAAAACCACCCTACACAAAACATACTGTCATGTACCACCACACATATATATACACATCTTGCCTGATAACCTGGAACACCCATACAGTCACACACACTCACACACACACACACACACACACACACACACACACACACACACACACACACACACACACACACATCATGCCCTATGACCTGACCACACACATATACATCTCACTTGCTGACCGGACCACAGACATACACACACAGTAACACGATCCACAAAGGACCAGATCCATACGCACAGACAGCTCTATACAGAAACAAGCTCCACACAGACCATACACACAGACAGCTCTATACACCTATACAAGCTCCACACAGGACAATACACACAGACCAGCTCTATACACCTATACAAGCTCCACACAGGACCATACACACAGACCAGCTCTATACACCTATACAAGCTCCACACAGGACCATACACACAGACAGCTCTATACACAGAAACAAGCTCCACACAGGACCATACACACAGACCAGCTCTATACACAGAAACAAGCTCCACACAGGACCATACACACAGACAGCTCTATACACCTATACAAGCTCCACACAGGACCATACACACAGACCAGCTCTATACACCTATACAAGCTCCACACAGGACCATACACACAGACCAGCTCTATACACCTATACAAGCTCCACACAGGACCATACACACAGACCAGCTCTATACACCTATACAAGCTCCACACAGGACCATACACACAGACAGCTCTATACACAGAAACAAGCTCCACACAGGACCATACACACAGACCAGCTCTATACACAGAAACAAGCTCCACACAGGACCATACACACAGACAGCTCTATACACAGAAACAAGCTCCACACAGGACCATACACACAGACCAGCTCTATACACAGAAACAAGCTCCACACAGGACCATACACACAGACCAGCTCTATACACAGAAACAAGCTCCACACAGGACCATACACACAGACAGCTCTATACACAGAAACAAGCTCCACACAGGACCATACACACAGACCAGCTCTATACACACAGACAGCTCTATACACCTATACAAGCTCCACACAGGACCATACACACAGACCAGCTCTATACACAGAAACAAGCTCCACACAGGACCATACACACAGACAGCTCTATACACCTATACACAGAAACAAGCTCCACACAGGACCATACACACAGACCAGCTCTATACACAGAAACAAGCTCCACACAGGACCATACACACAGACAGCTCTATACACAGAAACAAGCTCCACACAGGACCATACACACAGACCAGCTCTATACACAGAAACAAGCTCCACACAGGACCATACACACAGACAGCTCTATACACAGAAACAAGCTCCACACAGGACCATACACACAGACAGCTCTATACACAGAAACAAGCTCCACACAGGACCATACACACAGACAGCTCTATACACAGAAACAAGCTCCACACAGGACCATACACACAGACCAGCTCTATACACCTATACACAGAAACAAGCTCCACACAGGACCATACACACAGACAGCTCTATACACTTATACACAGAAACAAGCTCCACACAGGACCATACACACAGACAGCTCTATACACAGAAACAAGCTCCACACAGGACCATACACACAGACAGCTCTATACACCTATACAAGCTCCACACAGGACCATACACACAGACAGCTCTATACACAGAAACAAGCTCCACACAGGACCATACACACAGACAGCTCTATACACACAGACAGCTCTATACATAGAAACAAGCTCCACACAGGACCATACACACAGGCCAGCTCTATACACCTATACAAGCTCCACACAGGACCATACACACAGACAGCTCTATACACAGAAACAAGCTCCACACAGGACCATACACACAGACAGCTCTATACACCTATACACAGAAACAAGCTCCACACAAAAGGACCAGATCCATACACAAGACCAGCTGTTTATACACAGAACTAAGCGCCACACAAAAGGACCAGATCTGTGCCTAGAGACCAGGTCTACACATAGGAGGACCAGATTCAGAGGATGCAGATGCATGTAGTCAGATTCAGCGCTAACTGTGACTCCAGACAGGGGGGACAGATGCCTACAGTTCCATTCAGCACTAACTGTGACTCCAGACAGGGTGGTCAGATGCCTACAGTTCCATTCAGCACTAACTGCGACTCCAGACAGAGGGGTCAGATGCCTACAGTTCCATTCAGCACTAACTGGGCCACTCAAGACAGACCCATGTTGAGGGAGCAGATACAAGAACAACTTACTGTCACCCAGGCAGGGATGAGATCCACTTTGTTCAGGACCATGATCAGGTGCTTGTGGGGCTTCTCCTTCTGGAGGTATTTCTCCACCTGGTAGCATCGCGTACCTTGGGGGTCACGGGCATCCAGCACCTCAATCAACACATCCGATGAATCGATCACCTGTCACAACATGGCAGGTTGACAACACACATTTCAAAGTCAGTTAACTGGCTCACCATGCTGAAAAATCCTGATTACCTAGTGCCACAGAACAGGTTGCCCAGGCTGTCAACATACTTCTGATGAGTCAGTCAGCTGTCATAACAGCACAGGCTGTCTACACAGTGTCAACACACCTCTATGAGTCAATCACCTGTCAGGACAGGCTGTCTACACACACCCTCTATGAGTCAATCACCTGTCCTGACAGGCTGTCTACACAGTGTCAACACACCTCTATGAGTCAGTCACCTGTCAGGACAGGCCGTCTACACAGTGTCAACACACCTCTATGAGTCAATCACCTGTCAGGACACACTGTCTACACAGTGTCAACACACCTCTATGAGTCAATCACCTGTCATAGCAGCACAGGCTGTCAACGCACCCTCTATGAGTCAATCACCTGTCAGGACAGGCTGTCTACACACACCCTCTATGAGTCAATCACCTGTCAGGACAGGCTGTCTACACAGTGTCAACACACCTCTATGAGTCAGTCACCTGTCAGGACAGGCTGTCTACACAATGTCAACACACCTCTATGAGTCAATCACCTGTCAGGACAGGCTGTCTACACAGTGTCAACACACCTCTATGAGTCAGTCACCTGTCAGGACAGGCTGTCTACACAATGTCAACACACCTCTATGAGTCAATCACCTGTCAGGACAGGCTGTCTACACAGTGTCAACACACCTCTATGAGTTAGTCACCTGTCATAACAGCACAGGCTGTCAACACACCTCTATGAGTCAATCACCTGTCATAATACATTAATAGCACAGGCTGTCAATACAGTGTCAGCACACCTCTATGACTCAATCACCTGTCAAAAGACTGGCTGGGTAATACTACTAATAGGATCAAGTGGCAGATGAGGCAAAATCAGAAGTGTCAACCCCTCCTGCAGTGCACTAGAATATCCATCACACACTTCACGTTGCTTACACAAACATGGTCATTTGCACAGAAAAGCTGCATTACAATGAATCTGCATCTTGATCAGGAAATGTGCTCATCTGCATGCTGGCCCATTAAGAAAACAGCTGACAGTTTGAGAATCTCAGTTTTATCAGCAACGCCATTTCTTGCAACTATTGTTGATCACAGACAGGCTCCGGTTTTCCACGCTTCTTCCCACTCCACCCTCTTGCCCTGCTGTGGCACAGACAATACTCACTTTGTACAGCTCATTCCAGATCCTTTTACTCTGCCCCGCTTTGAAGACAATCTCTGGTTCTTCATCCCGAACCCCATCATCCTCCCTGACGATGTTGGAGTCTTTCTCCTCATCATACTTCTCATGAGCCACACGTACATGCTCCAGCATTTCCTGCGCAAATAGAAAAGAGAAAATAAAAACCTGCAAGACTGCTGCACCTGTGATACCAGGTCAGAGTCATTCAAACTTATACAGAAGTTCACATACGATTCCATGGAGTTAACCCACTTGGCCCCAGACCAGCCACTGCCCTTTCGCTATGAAATCCCTTGCGAAGGGAAGAAACTGTGTCAAGCAATCATGGTATAGAACTTTAAAAATCAATAATAAACACCAAACAAAAGTTTCAGCTCACTTGGTATTTTTGCCAGTTTGCGAATGGTGTTCTTGTATATCCATCCAACAGGTTTTGATTTTTTTTCACTAAAAAATAAAAGCATAAAAAAAAAAAAAATCCCAAGTCAGAAATGTCCACTTCTGAATGTCAGGTTTGGGGAGGGGGGGGCCTACAGGTTAACCGACTTTGCAAAATTTCCAGTTTGAATCTCCAAAGATGAAGCTCCTTGAGTTTGTTAGGGTGACCATGGCAAGTGACGGAACCAAATTTGAAGTTCAATTCTCAAAGGATGAAGCTCTGACGCCATTGCTAACAGTAGGGCTTTTGTTTATTTTGGGGCATCTATCACGCATCCACCTCACAACTTTGAAAATTCACAGGGTCTCTGACATCGCCAGAAGTAGCGAACAATAGCGGAAACAAGGCTACAAGGCTCGCAAGAATCCTGTTCCTATTTGCGTAAGCCGAGATGCTAGTATGGAGCATCTGCTAGTCGGCCACTACCGGGCTGCCTGGGGTTTCATATTAAGGCAAAAGGGCGGGCGGTGATGGGCAGTCTGGGGCCAAGTGGGTAAACCATCAAATCAGATTTCAAAAACCTCTCCATACAATACAGCCTCCAAGACAAGGCTCCTGTTAACATTTTGGCATGACTGACCAGGCATTCAGCATTACATAGTGACATGCTGTTTCATATTAGTAAAAACAACTCATAATACAACAGACACACAGTCTTACATCCAATATGACTTTTCCCCTTGAGTCCAAACTCTCCGTAAAGAAAAAAAGTCAGCTGTTACTGTTACCTCCATACTGGAATACGGCAGAGCTGGCCTCTTCCTGGTTGCTTTTTTCCCAAAGCATTTGGCAAAGGACATTGTGTCAAGGATATGTTGTCCTTGGACATTCTGAAAGAAGAGGGAAATCTGTGCTACAAGAGTACATGTCATGGTACCTGTGGGCCCAGCTGAGATCCAAAATATCCATGGACTCTAACCTAGTCCCATTATCTTCACTTTGGATGGCTGTACAAAACTTAAGTCAAAACCCAGTAACTGTTCCCATGCACAAAGCAGACCCCCCCCCCCCCCACCAGTTCACACAGCATACACAAAATTCAAATGCTGATATCTGATCAAGGTCACTGTACCTTGGATGATGGCACAAGGTTCAATCAATGAAGGTGATCAGCATACACAGTTCTAAAGACCCATTTAAATATTTTAAATAGCCTCTGAAGAAAAAAAGTAGGCTAATTCTTTTGACCCCCCCCCCCCCCACACACACACATACAGATTACCCTAACATACACGCCAACACATTTCTGTGCGCAAGACATCTTACGTCAGGGGTCGCGCTCACTGCAAAACTTTGCGTAAATATTGCATTTTCCAAGTGCAGTGCGCATTTCAGCGACATTGCTGCATCACTGTATGCAAAATTACAACACTGATTAACCAAATTGTAGCTCAGTGGTGGCTGCCATGTCACTCAACACTAGATCTACTTGCAAACTCAGTATCATCTCAGTTGTACAAGTCCAGTCAATGAAGGGTGGAATCTTGGTGAAATAAACGCGTGGGCTACGGTAAGCTTTGGTCTATAAGGTGACGGTGATACCCCCCCCCCCCCCCCCCCCCCCCCAAAGCTGATCCATGCGCCTTATAGTTGGTACTGCCCTGTCTGTGAATAAAATTTGCATACTTTTCTGAAAAACCAAAATGATTAATTTGAAACCAAATCCAAATGAACCCGTGTACATCTGGAAGATCAGTCTCCTTATCAGACTGGCCAGAACACACAATTGCATATTTTGCTAAACTGATCAGTAATATTTTGTGGTTAGTCGACAGAGGACCTGATCCCAGACATGGAATTTGGACTGAGCGACCCAGTATGCCTTGTTTGTCAGTGTATAATATCAGAATTTACTCAAAGGTAGAAGACTACGAAACCAAAAACAAAACACGTGTCGACATCGAATACGAATGAGAGAAAATGGCGGCAGCCTCGACTTAAACTTCATCTCATTACTAAATCCTGCAGTAGATGAGCTCAACTGGGTTGGCTGACATCAGCTGCTGCAGTTCATCCTCGGAAAATGATGCTGCGTCCGATGTTCCAATCTTTTCAAACTTTTAGTAAACGGCAAATATACTAAACACTTCCCATTTTTTTGTGCATGGATAGACCTTCCTTTTATTATTTTCGTCTGCTCACTTTATAGACCATGAGTCACAATCAGGTTACTCCATCATTTTGGATTTGTATGTGTGTTAATTCTAGGTTATGCTGTATGCATTTTTCATGCCACTTACTTAGTGACTGATGCAAAATACGTAATGTTTCACGTCGGTTGACGCAAATCTCTGAAAGGGAACACAACCCCTGCTATGTCATTGAAAGAGTCCCTCATTCCTTGCGGTTGCACTCACATCACCTGTACAACTCTACTTTTGGCATCTTGAAAAACCCATTTTACAACAAATGCCCTTCTGATGAAGGGAGAGAACTCTGTCACTTCCTACAGTACTGTGTTGACGTTGAAATCAGTGAAATACACTGGCTAGTCAATGAAATTTTCATTTTCCTCAAGCACTGGATTGACTTTCAGTGGATAATGACTGCATATGAGGCAGATGACTCGGGTAGTGGGTGGGAGCCTGATTCTGAATTAAATGAGGTGACTGAAACGGTGTCTAAGCGTGGTGGCACCAATGCAATGTTAGTTGTCAAAATGCACGCATTTTCATTTTAAGGATTTTTTCTAATGCAACCCAATATGGCTCCTCTTATCTCCAATGTGGCATGGGCCAGGAGAAGTGCCTCCCTCATTGTTACTTGGTAGGCAACCAGGGATGTATCATTAAGTCTGTTCCCTCTGAGTATACTCCCTACAGAGCTATTCCTCTCAAGACTATTCAGTCAATGTCTGCTCTCTTTGGGTTCAATCACATACAAAATGTGCACACACACACACACACACACACACACACACACACACACACACACACACACACACACACACACATACATACACACACAGAGAAGTTCTCTCTCCCCGTCTGTCTCTCTCAATCTTATGAACTGTTCACACAGATACATAATTTCTCATGTAATTTCACTGAGACATTAAAATAAAATCATTAAGTAGCACAGATGCTGTCTTGTTCACTGATGTTCAAGCTCACATGCTTCAGCTTCACAAACCCACTCCCTTCAGCTATAAAATGACTGTACTAATACATATAATAACTGTTAACACACTCATTTTATCTTTAATTTTTAAGGCAGTATATCAAAATAACACCATCTCTGAGTACACTAAACCTAAAGGATACATATATATAATACACATTATATCCATCATTTTGCCCTCACTTAGCAAATCTGCACTGGACTGAAAGTGACCTGCCAAGTGGAACAATGATATTGGTGGTAAGATGGAACAGACTAGGTGAGGCATCACTGACCAACCTTGCTGACAGCATTCAGGAGTGTGGTGGGCTGCTTGGTCTGCCGTATCACCAGTTTGTAGGGGTCGCTCTTCACTTTTGCCATCTCGACCTGAAAGTCTTGCAGTGCAGACTGTTTGATGGTCCGAGTGTTGCCTGACACAGGAAAATACCACAATCAAAATCACATTTTTTTTTTCTTTTCAATCCAAGCAATGCTGACTGTGTGATGGTCCCAGTGATGCCTGAACACAGGAAAATGCCACAATCAAATGTTCATTCAATCCAACCAGTGCTGACTGTGTAGCAATCTGAGTGCTGCCTAAACACAGGAAACTACCACAATCGAAAATGAATGTTTAACTCTTTCAGTCCACATTGCTTGATGGATGGCCTGAATGTTGCCTGTAACAGGAAATATAATCATAGCCAAATGCTTAAAAATTGGAAGAAAACCCCCCAGTCCAAGCAGCATACTGCCTGACTGACCACATGTTGCATATGATAAACAAAAGAGAATATCACAATTAATTATACAAAAATATAAAAAAAGAGTTAAAATTCCAAGCAGCATATTATCTAATACAGTAATAGCTTGCATAGCACAGAAAATACCTGTTTTATTGTTACCATTGAGTTTTACACAGGCTGTTCAAAGTGCAGATCCTTGACTCACCACACCATTTCCTTGGGTTTTGCATGGGTTTCTGTTCAAAGTGCAGAGACTTGACTCACGATAACATTTCCTGACTGTTGGGTTCTACACTGTGCAGAGACAGAACTCACCACACCATTTTCTGTTCAGTTCTACACATGCCTGTGTTCACTGTGCAGAGACAGAACTCACCACACCATTTTCTATTGGTTGTACACAGGCCTGTGTTCACTTTGCAGAGAGACATGACTCACCACACCATTTTCTGTTCAGTTATACACAGGCCTGTGTTCACCATGCAGAGAGACAGGACTCACTACATCATTTTCTGTTCAGTTCTACACAGGCCTGTGTTCACCATGCAGAGATACAGGACTCGCCACACCATTTTCTGTTCAGTTCTACACAGGCCTGTGTTCACCATGCAGAGAGAGAGGACTCACCAAACCATTTTCTGTTGGGTTCTACACGGGCCTGTGTTCCTGAAGGAAGGGTAGACTGGAAGACTGCTGGTCGAATGATCTTTCCTGTTGAGTTCCTAAGACACACACAGAATCACCCAAAGCACTTGAAACAAGAAGAAGAAGAAGGAGAATAACTCTTACATAGCACTATACTCCCTAAACAATTACAGCCTCATTGCACTGCACATTACTAACATCAACATCATGAACATGACAATCAAAAAGGCAGAAGTACTGTAAATGCATACATCAACATCAACATGACAATTAAAAAAAGCACAAATACCATAAATGCATACATCAACACTCAGGCATTTCACATGGGTCCAACTACCCACAATATGATTATACACAGTCACTGACATAACCACTCACACACACACTGTGACACACACACACACACACATGCATGAAAGTTGAAACTACACCACACACTTGCACCCCTCCACATACACACATAATCTGTAAGCTTGACAACATAAAGTAAACAGATACACATTAAAAAAAGAGAGAAAAAAGACCATGTTCAGTGTCTGACTGTATGTAACCCAACTTGACATGTATTTTCCTTTTTGTTTAAGTTTGAAAAACAGGTGAAGAACCCCCCCCCCCCTCCCGCAATTGCAGCTAATATATTTTGTCACTAATAAACATGTGCAATTCAGGCATTCTTTATTGTGAAGGTTTTGTTGGAAATGACCAGTCTTTCACTCTGTTGCTATGCCTTAGGCTGTGAGTAAAATGCAGAGGCCATTCTTCAGGATATTCACACAGAATATTAATTATAAGTGTGAAAGTGTCATGTTCTAAATATAACACTATTATGACTATAAAGTATAATCAGTATGACACTCATTTTGACAAACCTCCAGTAATTGTACACTATAATTTATAAAAGTATAATTAATATGACACTCATTTTGACAAACCTCCAGTAATAGTTGACTATAAATGTATAATCAATGTGACACTCATTTTGACAAACCTTCAGTAATACTAATATTATTATACTATAATCAATGTGACACTTATTTTGACAAACCTCCAGTAATACTAATACAGTAATACTAATAGTATACTATAAAACATTAAAAGTATAATTAATGTGACACTCATTCTGACACACCTCCAGTAATAGTACTAATAGTATACTACAAAAGCACTCATTTTAACAAACCACCAGTAACACTAACACTGTAACAGTATATATTTATAATCAATGTGACACTCATTTTGACAAACCACCAGTAACAGTATGCTATAAATTATAACCAATGTGATGCTCATTTGGACAAACCTCTTCGGTTTTCCACCCCTGTACATCTGCAGACGTTTGATGGTACTTTTGTCCCGCATGTTATGACCAGTTCCTTTGGACTTCTCCCGATCTGCCAAAATTGAAAAGATTTGAGTAAGACTAAGTCAGTTACTAGGTGTAAGAGTAAGACACACATTGTATATTAGAAGACTGACCAGTGCACATGACATGTTGCTCTACCATTCATTTCAAACTGCACACCTTACCATTTTTTATGATAAATGATATCAACTACAGCTGACTGTCTCAGTGTCTGACTAATTAAGGGAGAGAGAGGGGGAGTCTGGGGTGTGCTTTAAATACATGAAATTATATATTTTAATCTGGGTCAATGCTGCAAACACTTTCACAAAAAATTATGTGTCGTTACTGCCATTGCCAATCATAATAAATTAATAATGCAAACAATAATACTTAATTAATACTATAATAATAGTGAAAGTTTCTGGGCAAATGCACATACTATTGAGCGGTATATCTCCAGCCTGGGTAAGCACGTTATGCTTTACAAGACCAACAAAATGCATACACATGTGTATGTATTAGTTAACAGAATTAGAATAGAAACTTAAAAAGAATATTATTAACACATAAAACTTTTATTGTACTCATCACACACCACACCAATACGCTGGCACACACACGACTGTGACAATGTATGCAGTGATAGTACACACACACACACACACACACACACACACACACACACACAGAGAGAGAGAGAGAGAGAGAGAGAGAGAGAGAGAGAGAGAGAGAGAGAGAGAGAGAGAGAGAGAGAGAGAGAGAGAGAGAGAGAGAGACTCGCTGCTGTATATTAAACAGCTCCGTACCTGGATTCATACTATGCCCAGCCTTGTTTATCCTGTCTCTGGGGACAGTTTTTAAAATTCTTTTCTTGGCCATCTTGGTTTAGTTTACTTGGCTGTTGCGCACACTGAGATTCGACCAACTCAACACACGTGAAGGCAAAAGACCGGAACTGACGTCACAAAAGCAGTGTTTCAATTCCGCAGAAAGGGAATTATCCAAATCAACAGACACATAACCCCATTGTTTTATTACAACGTGTATAGAGGAGATAACAATAAGAGAAATGATAGAAACTATTCAGCTGAAGAAATGACAGATACTAAGAAACAGGGTAGTTCAGGGCAGGAGGATTCACATCTTTTAACCAAAATGCAAACAAATTTAATAATAAGATCAGAACAAATTTAATGCAGCCATGTATACAAAACCACTGAAGTTTAATTGCAACTTTCGATTAAACAAATATCAACTAAATTTAACAAAGAAAACTACCAATAACACATGGCAGGAGTCAGTTTTTGTGCCAAATGTTACCTATCCTTGAAACTCTGTGAACTGAACTGACTTGTCACTAGTTGCAAGCTATAATCCGATTTAGTCACAAATAAAAAGTACAAACAAAACATCTCCATAAGGAAGAAAATATGTCTCTGTCTCTGTCTGTCTGCCAGTCTCTCTCTCGACATCGACACGAGGAAAAAAAAAATTCAATGCCCACATTAAACCTCACATCAGTTGATTATGCGTCAGTCGCGTGGGATAGATGTAGTGATGTCCTCAAAAAGAGATTAAATTCTCTGCACAGAAGAGCTGTAAAGTTAATCTTTCCAAATACAGCTCTAACTACTGACCAGAAATTAAAAGAGATGAAAATAATGAGCCTACAAAAACAACCTGAATATAACAAAGGTTTGTTCATGTACAGGGTCCTTAACAATGAGGCCCCAAATCTAACCTGTACACACACACACTCCCTCACGCTATTCCAGCTCTAGGAACTATCAGCTTAGTTTGCCTAGGCCAAAGATAGACATATTCAGAACAAGTATATCCTCTGGTGCTTTCCTATGTAACAACCTACCTCTGACAGTTAGATCTTGTCAGTCACTCAGCTCCTGGATTGTGACAGAATACTGCTAGGGAGAGAGACAGACAGTGAGGTTTTTGAGTGATTGCTATTGCAATGACTGGTTATTTGAGACCTCCTTTATACACCCATAGAACTCCACCCAGTCCTTCTGACTGCTTGTCAGTGAGAGTGACTCCACCCCCCACCCCCCCTTCTTTATAAGCACAGACTGCTTCTGTTTTCTTTTCCAATACTGGTCATATGAATTGATCAGATGTTCTACTGCTTTATTTACTGGTTGTATGCTCATAATGTATAACTGAGTGATATATGCATGTGTGCATCTGGCACTGTGAACATGCTGTTTGTGTGGAAATTTTTATGTATAAAATTTCACTCATTCATTCATGCCTATATGTATATAAATGATGCCTGTAATTTTATATTTCCTCATCAGTAGCTTAGAAAGGACTAGCTGTTAGACTGGTTTTTGACTGAGCCTAAACTACTATCTATGTAATGAATAAAGTTATAGAGTTTGAGTTCCACTATTCTGTCACTGTATGACAAGGTAGTGATGGGAGATCATGCCATTCCTCAACGGTCCTGGGGAAGAATGAAAACTGTGCCGTGTGTGGCACTGTGGTCATTTCTGGTTGTCACGTCAATGATGATGGTCTGGAAGCAGCTGTAGTTCGCTGACAAGTGCTTCAGTGTGATTCCACTGTACTTTAAGGTGGCCAGCATACCATGGTGCAACAACCAGGTCCCATCTGCTAAACTCCTCAGCTGTCAGAGGTATGTTGCATTTTTTTTTTTTTTAAAGATGGATTAGGTCAGAATAGATCTTCGCATGCTCC
The DNA here is from genome assembly GCA_963584105.1 of Alviniconcha strummeri. NCBI lineage: Eukaryota > Metazoa > Mollusca > Gastropoda > Provannidae > Alviniconcha > Alviniconcha strummeri. The sequence continues at coordinate 2,541,742 of OY757548.1, forward strand.
GCCCACTTCCAGGGTTTCTGCCTTTCGAATTTCTCTTCTCATTATGTCAGTTCATTCACCTGGATTTACATAATTCCATTTGCGGCAGAACATGCCATTTAATATGAGGTCAGACTAGACAGCTACTTGCCAGTAGGTCTGCTTGTGATTTGTTTCACCTAGATAGGACTTTTAAGGCAGAATGGTCAAATAATACCAATCTCAATAAGTCAAGCCAGTCTCTAAAATGTGTGCATGTGCACATGTTTGTGTGTGTGCGTGCATGTGTGAACATGTTTTGCATTGCTTTTTAATGCATCCATTTCAGTTCTCCACCTCCTTGACCTGTTCCAAGAAACAGGTAGTACTCTTTGAAGATTTCACTCAAATCTTTCTCTTAGATACTGACCTACTGATGCAGCCATGAGCACCGCCTAAGTCCCAGAAAATGCCTGGTTACAACACACACACACACACACACACACACACACACACACACACACACACATCTGCATGCATACACACTATAGGAAAAATAAGAATAATGACAAAGCCAGAATAGATGCAACACATTTTATATCACAGAAATTGATATGACATAATTATTAGTATCTAAGCCAGCAGTGCCAAGATCAGCAGTGGTTGACTGAAATCCTGTGCCTGGGGTCTTGGTGACACAACAGCTACAAACACAGAACATCCCTTAACTCTTGAGACAAGGCAGTGAGTTTGGTTCAATAGGAATAGACAGAACAACAAACAAACAAACAAACAATTCCTAAAATCCTACAGCCCTGGTAAAGGTGCTCTAACATGGTTAACCCTCTGACATCCTCTAGCAAACTTATGACCTGCAGACATCATGTGCAGATTGACCGTATCTCTGATCTCATCCCCAGTGTTGGCTAAGGAGACAACAAAACCCATTTTGGAGTCAGTGCATTTTGCAGTCCTGTGCCTAAACCGTGGAACAGTTTGTCTGCTCTTCTGAGAGACAGACAAAGTGTAGCTCAAAGAAAGCTTTTAACCAAAAACTGAAGGCTTATATACTTCTCATAAAAAAGTTTGTTCAAACTATGCACCATTGATGTTGTGATGTTGTGACTGTTCATTTTGTTGTTTGTTGTTTTGAAAGTGCAATGGGCATGTTGCTACAGCATGGGCATATTTGCACCCCACAAGTTGTTACCATCATCATCATCATAAATGCTATTATTTTACAACAAATCCACACTGACTCTACTGTAACCACCCACTCATCACCAATGAAGCTGACATACATTGTCATACACACCGGTTCAGTCAGCCACTGCTGAAAATGACATGCACCAAATCAACCCAGGAAATAAAAGCAGATGCATTGCACATGTACACCCCATGCGGCAAAGAAAAGAAAGAATGCAGCAATACGAAAAATCCACAGAGTGCTCTCTTTGGTTTTAGGTTAAAGCAACATTTCTCTCTAGCTTTCTCTCTCTCTCTCTCTCTCTCTCTCTCTCTCTCTCTCTCTCTCTCTCTCTCTCTGTGAAATGGCCCCAAGGCCTTTTTAGTAAATGTGTCAGTCTCAACATCTCTAAAATAAACAAACATACAAGCACACACATACACACACACACACACACACTGTATCTCTCTATGTATTCATCTACAAACTATTCTGTGCACTTGGCGTCGGCTTAAATATATATGCAAAAACAAAAATGTGAGAGGCCAGTATTTGCAGTCCTGTGAATGAAGAAAAGCATAGTGCCATAACAGAAAATAGCAAGCTGCAGTGCCATAACACTTCAGTGGTAAGCTGCACTGTCATAGCAGTGTACTGTCATTGATAAATGCAGTATCATGGCATTGTCAGTGGTAATGCATTACAGTGACATTGTCAGCAGTAAGGTACAGTGTCATGACCCCGTCAGTGACAAGCTGTGCCAAAAAGACAAAAGAAAAAAGGAAAAAAGAAAGAAGAAAAAAGAAACAGTCACTAGTGTCAGTACTCAGTCACAGCTATCATGACGCTGTCAGCAGTAGGTAGTAAGCCAGTGTCATGTCAGCAGTAAGCTGCACTGCAGATACAAGCTGCTGTCAGCAGTAGGTAGTAAGCCAGTGTCATGTCAGCAGTAAGCTGACACTGCAGATACAAGCTGCTGTCAGCAGTAGGTAGTAAGCCAGTGTCATGTCAGCAGTAAGCTGCACTGCAGATACAAGCTGCTGTCAGCAGTAGGTAGTAAGCCAGTGTCATGTCAGTAGTAAGCTGCAATGCCATGACAATGTCAGTAGTAAGTTGCAATATTGTGACATGTCAATAGTAGGCCAGAGTTGTAAGCAGCAATCGTAGTAGAAATCTGTAGTATTAATGCCAGTAGTAATCTGTAGTGTTACTGTTATGACAATGCCAGTAGTAATTTGTAGTGTTATGACAATGTTGGTAGTAAACTGCAATGCCAGTAGTAATCTGTAGTGTTATGACAATGCCAGTAGTAACTTGTAGTGTTATGACAATGTCAGTAGTAAACTGCAATGCCAGTAGTAATTTGTAGTGTTATGGCAATGTCAGTAGTAAACTGCAATGCCAGTAGTAATCTGTAGCGTTATGACAATTTCAGCAATAAGCTGCAGTGACATGACTAATGTCAGTGTTGGGCTGCAGTCTCATGTCAATGTCAGTGATAGGCTGCTTTTTTCCTGACAAGTCCAGTATTCACACAGAGTCTTGACAATGTCAGTGGTAAACTGAAGTGGCATGACACTGTGCTAAATGCCAGTGGTAAGTGGCAGTGTCATGATAATATCAGTAGTAAGCTGCAGTCTCATGACACTGTGAGTAACAAGTATAAGTGTCGTGAAAATGTTTGTAGTAAGCCACAGTCCCCAGACAATGTCAGTGCTAAGCTGCAGTGTCGTGATAATCAGTCAATGTCAGTAGTAATACACAGTATCATGACATTTTGACAATGTCAGTGGTCAGCTGCAGTGTCATGACAATGTCAGTGCTAAGCTGTAGTACCAAGAAAATGTCAGTGTTAAACTGCTGTGTCATGAATTTTGATGTCAGTGGAAAGCTGCAGTGTCATGACATCAGTAGTATGAAGCTGCAGTGTCATGACAATATCAGTAGTATGACAGTGTCATGACATTTTGACAATGCACAGTGTCATGACATTTTGACAATGTCAGTGTGGTAAAAAGTAGTGTCAAGAAAATGTCAGTGGTAAGTCACGGCCTCATTGCTGTCAGTGATAAGCTTCAGTGACTGAAAATACAAAGTCATCTGTCTAAGCATGCACTGCACTTCTGGAGCACAGAAATCAGCTGTGGGGAAATACCTGACACAGTTTGATACAATCAAGATCACAGGCAGCTGAGGACAATCCATTCTTCATGTTACTCTATGGACCCATATTTTGTCATCAACTTGTGCCACATTGCCTCTGAGAACTGGCCCACTATGTAGGAGTAATCACAGGGTTTTTGCATCCTGGAAACTGCATAGGGTCACCTCAGGAGAACACCCAGGAACTGGTACATTCCGTACCATTTCCAGTTATTGGGCAAGAACAGTGAATCCACCTTCAGAGGTTTGTGGGAGACACTAACACTGGAAAGTTAATCTGCTGGGGATATACGCAAGCAGAGGCTCGTCCTATACAACAGTTTTGCACCAACACTGGGTTAGGTGCTGTGTGGTGGGTCAAAGAGGGGTTGTGGTGAGGGGCAGGGGGTAGCTGGGAGACTAACACTACCAAAGACCAAATGCATCCCAACTGAAAATCGCCTCAACCTTCCTCTACAATAAGCCTTGCATGTGCCACCAAGTGCAGCACACCTACTCATGTCTAGTTTAAGTTCTATCCACATTGTATGAAGCCTGGAGTACCGTGCAATCAGAAACTACAGGAGGTTTCAAATTTGTCCTACAGGAATAATAAAACAGGGTCTAGACACATCCGACTATCAGTATCCACTGATTCAGTGAGCTAATAAGCATAACTGTGGCGACAGAAAACAAATACTTTGTCATCAACAGCAAGTAACACGCACGTCCCGAGCCAAATGTCTGTTTTTCATCAACAACAACTAAAATGAACATCCTGGGCCAAATGTCCACCAAATGCTGCAGTCATCATCAGCTACTACAACAACAACACCAACAAAAGAAAGGGAAAATCAATCCAGAACAACCAATGATATGCTCAGGGGTAACAATACCATACATACATCAAGGTGCAACTGAAGAAGCAGTGCATAGATCAGCATTGTATAACTCATCCCCAGATGTAACTGAAGAAAGACACTTCTGCCGCCATAACCTTTTGTTTAATAAAAACAGTACACACAGCAAAGACATAAACAAATGGGTGAAATTAAAAAAGAAGAAAAAATAGAAAAACATGTCTTTTACACAGACAGTTTAATGACTTTGACAAGTTTCATGTTTGGCAAATCACAAATGTCAGTACTCAGTTTATTACAATGCAAACAATGCAACACCCGTTGCTGCTTATGACTGGAAAACATGTTCCATCTTTGGAAGTGGGATTGCTCCATTTGACTTCCCACACACATTTTCATCACATATATAACACTATATATATATACTACTATTTCTACAGGTGATTTTTTCCCCTATAACAGTATAAGGAGCCTGCTACACTGATAATTACTGGTCACTTGTTGCCTGCATTATTATGACAAAACCTTTATGACTGAATACAGGTTACAAACACAATTCTATCATACATATATACATGGACACGCGCCTTGCCAAGAACTACAGTGACAAAACATTGCCACTTGAGAGGTTCTGCTGGACACATGCATGCATATTTCAGTACAAAACCCTGCACGCACACACTAACAAACAACAGAAACACTTCACTAGGAATTCCAGTCACACAGGGAATATGTCTATCAAAAGACATCAAAGCACACTAATGGCACTAGTCAGATGGAGCTGACACTGACCAGGACAACCAAATCGGTCACTAATGAGAATGATATTTTTTTTTAATGAAGAATTGCTCCAAAATTATTGGCAGTATTGCCATCTACCAGCAACTGGAGTCACGGACCAACACAACGTGACCATTGCACATGTATGAGGAAGGTTCTGAGGCATCTGTTACCAGGACATAACCATTGCACATATGAGGGCAGTTCCAACTCATCTGCAAACAGGAAGTAACCATTGCACATAATTATGAAGGAGGTTCTGAGGCATCAAAGTAACCACAAACACTTGGGGAAGTTCAGGAAGTAACAAGTTCTGAGTCATTAGTTCAGACTGTGCATTAGGAAAAGCCCTAACGCACTCCACCCCATACCTCAGGAGTTTCCCCAATGTTGCTTTGGTAACACTTCATCCGCCACAAACGGTAACCACCGCACGCTTGGGGACAATGATGTATGGCCACCACCAGAGGTCAGCAGTCAAAAGCTCTCTACCCTGCTCCAGAGCCAATGAACATGTCAACTCCTTCAAATCTGCTACGAGTCTCAGGAGCTAGGTTCCTCTAGATACACACCTGTGAGCCTCTCTAAATTAACACATCTGTTGAAGATGTGTTAATTTAGAGAGGCTCACAGGTTAGTCAAACTGGGAAAGTGGACCATATCTATCATCTAGACACAGGAAACTGCAATGCATCTGTAAGCATTTTGACTAACCAATCTGAGGGAAACCTCTCTAAATTAACACATCTTCAACTGCAACCCAGGAAAGTGGACCATATCTATCATCTAGACACAGGAAACTGCAATGCATCTGTAAGCATCTTGACTAACCAATCTGAGGGATAGTTCCTGCAATGTGTAAACATTTTGACTAACCAATCTGGGGGATAGTTCCTGCAATGTGTCTGTAAGCATTTTGACTAACCAATCTGGGGGATAGTTCCTGCAATGTGTCTGTAAGCATTTTGGCTAACCAATATGAGGGATAGTTCCTGCAATGTGTCTGTAAGCATTTTGACTAACCAATATGAGGGATAGTTCCTGCAATGTGTCTGTAAGCATTTTGGCTAACCAATCTGGGGGATAGTTCCTGCAATGTGTCTGTAAACATTTTGACTAACCAATCTGGGGGATAGTTCCTGCAATGTGTCTGTAAGCATTTTGGCTAACCAATCTGTGGGATAGTTCCTGCAATGTGTCTGTAAGCATTTTGACTAACCAATATGAGGGATAGTTCCTGCAATGTGTCTGTAAGCATTTTGACTAACCAATCTGTGGGATAGTTCCTGCAATGTGTCTGTAAGCATTTTGACTAACCAATATGAGGGATAGTTCCTGCAATGTGTCTGTAAGCATTTTGGCTAACCAATCTGTGGGATAGTTCCTGCAATGTGTCTGTAAGCATTTTGACTAACCAATATGAGGGATAGTTCCTGCAATGTGTCTGTAAGCATTTTGACTAACCAATCTGGGGGATAGTTCCTGCAATGTGTCTGTAAGCATTTTGACTAACCAATCTGGGGGATAGTTCCTGCAATGTGTCTGTAAGCATTTTGACTAACCAATATGAGGGATAGTTCCTGCAATGTGTCTGTAAGCATTTTGACTAACCAATCTGTGGGATAGTTCCTGCAATGTGTCTGTAAGCATTTTGGCTAACCAATCTGTGGGATAGTTCCTGCAATGTGTCTGTAAGCATTTTGACTAACCAATCTGTGGGATAGTTCCTGCAATGTGTCTGTAAGCATTTTGGCTAACCAATCTGTGGGATAGTTCCTGCAATGTGTCTGTAAGCATTTTGGCTAACCAATCTGTGGGATAGTTCCTGCAATGTGTCTGTAAGCATTTTGACTAACCAATCTGTGGGATAGTTCCTGCAATGTGTCTGTAAGCATTTTGGCTAACCAATCTGGGGGATAGTTCCTGCAAGTCCATGGCAGCTGGGGCCTCCACAGCAACACTGACACAAAAGGATGAGAAGGAAGAGCCACAGAAGAGGAAGAAGAAGAGAAGCTAAGAGGAAGAAGAGGAAGGAAAAGTACAAGAGGAAAAGAAGAGAAGTTTGAGTGGAGAACTAAGGAAGCCATCATGGGTAAAGTTCAGTCCAGAAAAAATGTGAAAACGCACAGAGAAAAAGACTGTGCCAACAGCCATGTATAAGCAGTGAAGTTCTTTTGCAAAGCCTGAACTGCTGGGCATTAGAACTGAAGAACAGACAGCGCATGCTGGAAGAGAACTTACACCTGGCTCTTTGTCTACAACCTGCTGTCAGTTCTCACACATCTGCACTGGAACACCATTCCTAACAAGTGAAGATACGATCTCACAATGCCTCCTGGTGTTCACACTCAAGTGTTAATAATAACATTAACAGTAACAATCGAGGTAATTTTCATAGCATGGTATCTCACTGGCAGGGGTGAGCACACCACACTTCATACAATCATGTCAAACACACACTGTTATACAGAAACCTCAGGAACAATGTATAAATGTAATATAGTATTCATCACACCACACACACACGACACGTGGAGTGTACAGAAGGAATGCAGTGGGGATGAGGTGCTGACAAGAAGCAAATCAATGCATTGCTGTTGAGTGAGATGACTGAAGCACAGAGTGCTGATGCCACGGCTCCCTAGTGCTGCTAGCTAAGGGACTCAGAGAGACACGGAGCCGTTAGGACGTATATGAATAATCCTATGCACATGCTACAAGAAAGCCCCTTTCAGTCGTCCAGACATAGCTATGTACTGTATGTTTCATTATCTACAAAGCCCGAGTTCAAAAGTTCAAACCATTAGCAAGTCAGCTCTAAAGCTAAATCTGAAACATTAGATTGTGAATCAATGGGGGTGGGGCACTTTGGACAACTGTCTTAAAACAGAAACAAAAAAAACTACTCAAATATGGCTGTTTTGGAGCTGACAGTAGACTGAAGCTGGCCATGGAGTCAGTTCAGTCAGGCAGAACCAGAATCAGCACCCAGACTGTGCTGGTTGACAAACCCAGACACAACAGCACATTACCCCATCTGTTCTCAAAGGCTGAGGCTCTAGATGCCATACGCCAGCCCAGGCAGCCACACAATGTCCAGACCAAGAGAAGCTGTCTACCAGCCCAGCCAGCCACACAATGTCCAGACCAAGAAAAGCTGTCTACCAGCCCAGCCAGCCACACAATGTCCAGACCAAGAGAAGCTGTCTACCAGCCCAGCCAGCCACACAATGTCCAGACCAAGAGAAGCTGTCTACCAGCCCAGCCAGCCACACAATGTCCAGACCAAGAGAAGCTGTCTAATGTGGGAAGGAGCAGAAACTGCAACAGTGACAGAGGGACCCATCACAGACAGCAACAGAGACACCCGTCACAGACAGCGACAGAGGCACCTGTCACAGAGAGTGACAGAGGGACCTGTCACAGACAGCGACAGAGGCACCCGTCACAGACAGCGACAGAGGCACCTGTCATAGAAAGCGACAGAGGCACCCATCTCAATTAATGTGCTGGCCACACACATTCATAGAACTCCTGTATTACTCACTGCTTGCACAAGCATGGGAAAACTTGCACAGACTGACAGAAAAAGAACATGACAGATGCTGACAATGGCAAAACAAATTTAAGAACTAAGAATTAAGAACAGCTAACTACTATTCCTTTTTAGACAAGCAGTGGAAAAAAAGACTACAAGCACAATAAATTCCATTGGTGCATACAGTCCCACCTCTCTTCGTTCATTAACAATGATTAACATGTTGACCAAAATTTGTCACCTCCATTCTACAACGCACAACCTGCTAACCAAATGTGGTCACCCATGACTCTATAATACCCCACAACTGGCCAACCAAACTTTATCACCTTCATTCTATAACACCACACAACCAGCTAACTGAACATTGTCACCCTTTGTCTTTAACACCATACAACCTGCTAACCAAACTTTGCCACCTTTGATCTATAACACACAATCTGCTGACCAAACGTTGCCATCTTTCATGAATAACACCACCCAACCTGCTAACTACACTTTGCCACCTTTCATCTGTAACAACACACAACCTGCTAACCAAACTTTGTCACCCTTGATTCTACAACACCACACAACCTGTTAACCAAACTTTGTCACCCTTGATTCTATAACACCACACAACCTGCTAACCAAACTTTGTCACCCTTGATTTTATAACACACAATCTGAAAACCAAACTTTGTCATTCTTCATTCCAAAACACCACACGGCCAGCTAACCAAACTTTGTCATCCTTGATTCTATAACATCACCCAACCAACTTGATTCTATAACACCACACAACCTGCTAACCAAACTTTGCCATCCTTCATCTATAGCCACCTTGGCCACCCTTCATTTTATAACACTGTGCAGCATGCTGACCAGACTTTGCCACCCTTCATTTTATAACACTGTGCAGCATGCTGACCAGACTTTGCCACCCTTCATTTTATAACACTGTGCAGCATGCTGACCAGACTTTGCCACCCTTCATTTTATAACACTGTGCAGCATGCTGACCAGACTTTGCCACCCTTCATTTTATAACACTGTGCAGCATGCTGACCAGACTTTGCCACCCTTCATTTTATAACACTGTGCAGCATGCTGACCAGACTTTGCCACCCTTCATTTTATAACACTGTGCAGCATGCTGACCAGACTTTGCCACCCTTCATTTTATAACACTGTGCAGCATGCTGACCAGACTTTGCCACCCTTCATCTATAGTCAACTTGGCCACCCTTCATTTTATAACACTGTGCAGCATGCTGACCAGACTTTGCCACCCTTCATCTATAGTCAACTTGGCCACCCTTCATTTTATAACACTGTGCAGCATGCTGACCACACTTGTTCTCCTTTCATTCTCTAACAGCAGTTAACACACCTACCACTGCTGCTTTCACAACAACAGGACCACATCAGGCAAAAAGAAAAAAAGCTGATTCCATTTGGTTAGCTGCATGCATATGCATGGGTTACAGATGTCTTATTCTAAAGCATGGTCAAAGGTGAGTGGAATAAATTACTAGAGGGTGTCAAACAATGATGTCGTTTACCAGTAATGCAGACAGCCCCCCCCCCCCCACCCCCCCCCATAAGGACACAGGTATACACACATAATCACACTGCCACACCCAAGACAGGATGCATACAAATTTCATTCTAGGCCCCATCCATAACCACACAAGTATTTGTCTGTAAACTTTCTGGCTGACAATTTCTCACACTTAGCCAGCTGAATGTCTCAGCAGGGACTGAAAAGGAAAGAGTCCAAACCCTGGCACCACCAGATCACCATGGTCTTATCTGACCTCCTCACACTGACCATCCTACAGAATACTTGTGCAGCATTATGGGGTGAGATGTGTAAGCAATGGTGTTGCCCTGAAGCAGCAAGTACTGGTTAATAAGTTCCTTCATTTGGTCCCTGTTGAAATACACTTTTGTGGCCTGAGTCACTAGCAGGAATCTTTGCGTCACTTCACAGAACACTGTCACCTAATTGGGATTCTTCTTCAAGTGTAAACAATCATTATTTTCTTCCAGTGTAAACAGTCATTATATTTATCAACAAATACAACTGCTTTCATAATCATCTATTTGCCCCCACAGCAGGCTTTGTGCCACAAATAAGGTCTCAGTTTGAAAAATTGTTTATTTTTCACACAAAATATCTGGTGCTTGTCATCACAGTCACGGTGAAAAGCAGTAAATGGCTTTGATCGAGAGAAGATTTTGATGATAATGTCTGAAGCTTCCTGACAATGGGAATGCAGATGTTCACCGAAAGCCCACGCACAGTATTAAGGAAACCCCTTGCATCCCTCAATAAAACAAAGAATTAAAAAAAAAAAAAAAAAAAAAAAAGGGGAGAGAAAAAGGAGAGCTGTCACACATTACCATGGCAACAGCTCGATTTTCACTGGTGAACAAAATCAGCCAGTTCTGTCCAATTTCCTGATGTGGAATAAAAGCCAAACAATGGAGCTTCCCCCCAGCAAAACTGTTTCAATAACAGCAGTTGTGGTCCAAGTAGAAGTGTTGCTGGTGGCTGTGACCTTTCCTTTTGACACTGTCAACCACCAGATTGCACACGCACATGCACACACACACCCATACGCGCACACACACACATGCGCACACACACACACTGGAAGTCAGTTTGCTGTCATACAGGACTGGAGCTGGTACTGGTGGTCTTTGAGCCTGAGGATGGTTTGACTGTTGGCAGCTTGTTGAACACCCATGAGTCTCCCTCCTCATGGAAAAACTACACACACACAGGCCAAAAAACACAATCAGTCCATCAATCCAACTCTAAATAACAGTTAATTGTACACGTGTATGTTCCGCTGTCAGTATGTACTGATAAGCTTTCACTGATGTTTTGTAACTTTTTCTGTGAAATTGTTCTAGTACATACCCATGTTGTAAATGAATCATTACTCTCATGAATCATTGCTCTTGGGCACATTCCCAACAGTATTTAAGAATGCAATTGTCAAACTTCTTTGATAAACAACAAGAAGCAAAACCTTCAGACCTGTTTCAAATGTGTTGTTGTTTTGCAAGTTGTTGTGGAAGGTTGTCATGTCTCAGCTGCTTTACCAGCCTAAAGCCTGTTTTTAACTGGGTCAACATTTGCTTCGCCATACATGGTTTGGAGTATTCGTCAAACATTACTTTGTTTCTTAATTGAGCTCATAGTTTGCCGAACATGGTTTGGACAGTTTGATGAACTATACTTCATTCTTAACTGGCTTATAATGAGATACAAGCTTCAGCCCAAACTTGCAGCAGAAGCGCAGCAGACAGTGTGATCCAAAATACAGGCTAAAGTCAAGTCATCAAGTCAATATATTTGAATCATCCATCACAGAGTAATTCAACAAACTACTATATCATTTGGGTCGCAGAGACAAGGCTGCACCTCCCACAAGTCAACAAATTCCCTCCGAAGTGAGTGAAGTACCTAGCGATACCGTCATCCATTTTTTCCCTTCCTCATCCACAGGAGAGCTCTCCGCTCTCAGCCAATCACAGGCAAGGTTTGTTGAATAGGGCAAATATTCCCAGAACATGCTGAGTGAAGCTTTTTGGACCTCAAATGTATCTTTGTCGCAGTTTGACGAATACCCTGAACTATATTCGCAAAGCAAAAGTTTACCCAATTAAGATAGTAAGAACCAACTATATTTGCTGAATACTCCCAACTATGTTCACAAACAAACGTTCGCCCAGTTAAGTATGGGCTTAACAGAAGCAAACTGCGGCCCTGATTTCAATCACCTTCCCATCCACTGAAACTGCTCCACCTCCTGAATGACTTTCTCCCTGCCACGGATGATGGAAGTGTCTCTTCTCACTGTCCTAGATCTTAGCGCCGCATTTAATACCAGACCATGGCATCTTCCATCATTGGCTTGAAAATGTTTTCAGCCCAGAAACCTGTCCTGTAGTTCTTTCAACCCTTTCATCTGAATTCTGTATGGCCACAGGTAACAAAAATGCATTCTGCAACCACCCCTACAGCAAACACCCAAACCCTGCCGTGTGTGTGCATGGCTTCAATCATGGGTAAGCAAGTGTTGCACACAGATCAAAAATCTCAATTGTTACAATTGTATCATTCTAACTGCGTTGGTTACATTGATCAGAATTTTTGTCAACCAAAAATCCACTTTGCAGAGCAAGAACTTTCAAAAACTGACTTCAAACAGTCAATAAGCTGTTGATGGGCAAAACTTTCTGCTCATAACTTGGTGTCCTAAAATGTAATGCAAAACACTACGTTCTTAGCTTATTCAATCAAAACTGATTGCGATATGAACTACACAGTGAATGTACATGCTAATTAAGGTAAAACACCTGTTTTGCTTATAAAACTGACACTAAAAAAAAAAAAAAAAAAAAAAGGGACATTGTAATGAGCAGACCTGGATATTATTTTCAACATTGACAAAATGATGAAAGGTAAGGTAAGTGAGAAAGACACCCCCATCTTCCCACATTCACACTGCATGCTCATTCTCATTGTTTTACACTGAAAGAAGTGTACTGCAATGGGTAAGTGCTCAGAGCCTGCGTGTTTTTGTGTAAAACTTACCTTTGTTGGAACTTTGGCACCAGTTTCTTTCCTATGACGCTCCCCTTCTCTCTGACGTTCTTCCAGCTGCATCCACATGCAGGCGCACACACACAGAGGCACACACACACAGGCGCACGCACACACACACAAAGTCATCAATAAGCTAATAATTATGTTTAGCATAGGATAACTCAGCAAACACTACATAAGCATGAACAGGAGAAAAAGAAACATACACCATAACTTGTCTGGAACCACTGCTCACACTCAATATGAATGCAGAAATGTAATTAGCATGTTACATTCAAAATCAGTTCACCAACACAAGTTTCACAAGTCAATTCTATCCAGTTTTGGCATTTACAGAAACCTAGTTTAAAAACAACACCAACAAAACCTTGCTCTTCCATCGCTTCTGAACACTTACAAATCGCTTGTGCTCTGTGGCTGTGTTGACGTCACCAATGTTCAGTGCATTTGTGACATGTTCCCAGAGGCGCCGGGATTCAAACTCGCCCTGCTTGCTGATTGGTCGAACACGTTTGCGCCACACCTTCAGCTCACAAGTGTCTATGACCCGAGTTCTACCCTGCACACAGGACACAACATAGAGGAGATATATATAACAGACAGGAGACAGCACACTGGAGACAGCACACAGGAGACAGCAAACAGGAGACAGCACACTGGAGACAACACCCACAGGAGACACCACACAGGACACAGCAAACAGGAGACAGCAAATGGGAGACAACACACAGGAGACAGCAAATGGGAGACAACACACTGGAGACAACACACAGGAGACAGCAAATGGGAGACAGCATACAGGAGACAGCATACAGGAGACAACACACAGGAGACAGCACACAGGAGACAGCAGACAAGGGACAGCACACAGGAGACAACAGACAGGAAACAACAGACAGGAGACAGCACACAGGAGACGGCACACAGGAGACAGCAAATGGGAGACAGCATACAGGAGACAACACACAGTACAGGAGACAGCACACAGGAGACAGCAGACAAGGGACAGCACACAGGAGACAACAGACAGGAAACAACAGACAGGAGACAGCACACAGGAGACGGCACACAGGAGACAGCAAATGGGAGACAGCATACAGGAGACAACACACAGTACAGGAGACAGCATACAGCACACAGGACACCACACACAGGAGACAGCATGCAGGAGACAGCATACAGGAGACAGCAAATGGGAGACAGCATACAGGAGACAACAGACAAGGGACAGTGCACAGGAGACAGCAAATGGGAGACAGCATACAGGAGACAACAGACAGTGCACAGGAGACAGCATACAGAAGACAACAGACAGCATACAGGAGACAACACACAGGAGACAGGAGACAACAGACAAGGGACAGAACACAGGAGACAGCACATGGGAGACAACACATAGGAGACAGCACATGGGAGACAACACGTAGGAGACAAGACAGGAGACATCACACAAGAGACAACACATAGGAGACACACAGGAGACAGCACACAAGAGATAACACACTGGAGACAGCACACTAAAGACAGCACATGGGAGACAACACGTAGGAGACAAGACAGGAGACATCACACAAGAGACAACACATAGTAGACATACAGGAGACAGCACACAAGAGATAACACACTGGAGACAGCACACTAAAGACAACACATAGGAGACAACAGACAGGAGACAGCACATGGGAGACAACACACAGGAGACAAGACAGGAGACACCACACAAGAGACAACAGACAGGAGACACCACACAAAAGACAACACATAGGAGACAACAGGAGACAGCACACAAAAGACAACACAATTCACAGTAGACAGCATACTAAAGATAACACTTAGGAGACAACAGGCAGGAGACAGCACACAAGAGATAACACGCCAGAGACAGCACATAGCAAACAGTACACCAGAGACATAGCAGACAGCACCTGAGAGGCAACAGACAGGAACTTGCACATGTCACGTGCATGCCTTCACACAATAGTGACATACACTCTTACATGGATGCTACTCTCATACATACACTCTCACATGCGCTAGCCTCACATGCATACTCTCAAAAATAAACGTTTGCATTCACACTCTCATCCGTTAACACTCACATTCACACTCTCACACATCAACTCTCACATACACATGTGCACTCCCACACATCAATTCTCACACTGAAACTCCCACATTCATACTCTCACAGTCACACTCTCACACATCAACTCTCACATTCACACCCTCAAATTCATACTTTCGTATTCACACTCTCACATATCAACTCTCACATTCATACTCTCAAACATCAACTTTCACATTCATGCTCTCACATATACACTCTAACATTTGCACTCTGGCCTGTGTACTCTCACATTCACAATCTTGTGCATACACTCTCAAATTCACACTCTTGTGCGCACTCCCACACATCAATCCTCACACTGACACTCCCACATTCATACTCTCACATTTACACTCTCACACATCAACTCTCACATTCACACCCTCAAATTCATACTTTCATATTCACACTCTCACATTCACACTCTCAAACATCAACTTTCGCATTCATACTCTCACATATACAGTCTAACATTTGCACTCTGGCCTGTGTACTCTCACATTCACACTCTTGTTCATACACTCTCACATTCACACTCTTGTGCATACACTCTCACACTCACACTCTTGTGCATACACTCTCACAGTCATGCTCTCACCCATTAATGCTCACATTCACTCTCACAGACACATACACTCCTGTCACACACACTCTCACATTCACACATACTTTCTGTCTCTCATTAACAATTTCTCACTTGCACTCTCATATTCATACACTCTCAAATTCACTCTGACAGTCACACTCTGGCACATACACTATCTCATATACAATCTCATACATACACTCTCTTATTCATACACACGCACATATAGTACCACATTCCCACTCATACACATTCCCACACATACACTCCCACATTCACAATCTGACACATCCACTCTCATATTCCCACACATACCCTCTTGCATTCACACACTGGCATGTACACTCTCAGTCTGACACTCTCACACACACAAACTGCCTCTGGAATTGACTCACATCAGGATAGATGAACTCAAGGCTTCCGTTCCATTCACCAGACACTTTACAGAGGGAGGCCCCCGTTTGAGTGTTCTTTGCTTCAGCAGTTACTCTGTGCAGCTTGCCTCCGTAGAACGGCTGTGACAAACCATGCAGCAGAAATGTTGCCGAGATAAAAGCCCAGAACAATATACAGAGACAATGTCAGATATATGACTGAGCACAAGAACAAGTTCAACACTGGCAGAAATCCCACTAAAAAAGATCACTTTTGTATGATCTACAGTGTAGATATTCTCCAACTAATTACTGGCCCATCACCCGATGCAGACAGTATCGACAGTGGCATTCCTACCTTAGTGTGGAATATCATGGTGGCAGCCAGGTTTGTTTTCTCGCAGGTGAGCGTGATCTTGTCCCCCAGCTCCACCCACGGTACTGTCAAGATGGAGCGGGCATAGGCACTTGGCAAACCAAACACGTACTCCTCATTATGCTTCAGCAGGTGAAGGCTGACTGAAACCACCACACACACCATCACAACTACAAACTACAGTCATCAGTCTGAAAAATTCCATTATTTTATTTTGGGGGGTGGGGGTAAGGGGGAGGGGCCGGGGGGTTGGGGGGGGGGGGAGGGGGCGGGGGGAGAGTGGGGAATGTGGGGAGTTGGGGGGGTGGGGAGCAGTGGGGTGGGGAGCAGTGGGGTGGCCAAACATGTATTTTTTTTATTTTTCTGTGTGTGCATGCATGAGTGTGTGTGTGTGTGTGTGTGTGTGTGTGTGTGTGTGTGTGTGTGTGTGTGTGTGTGTGTTTGTGCATGTGTGAGTCTGCACGTTAGTATGTGTGTGTATGTGTGTGCGTGTGTGTGTGTGTGCGAGCATCTGTGTGTATGTGCATGCATACATGTGTGTGCATGCAAGAACAAATCATGACAGGCAGGACAAGGCCACTGATACACAATCCTACTTCCAAAAGCCAACAACAGAACAGCACCTGGTCATACCCAGCACAGAGGCTAACACTACCCTAAGATGCTGACAACAATGCCTACCTGATACCTGACAGAAACAGTACCTACCTGACACCCAAGCTAACAGCACCTATAGATTCTGACTACAGTACCTACCTGACACTCAAACTAACAGCACCTATAGATTCTGACTACAGTACCTACCTGACACCCAAGCTAACAGCACCTATAGATTCTGACTACAGTACCTACCTGAAAACCAAGCTAACAGTACCTAAAGATTTTGACAATAGTACCTGACACCCAAGTTAACAGTACTTACCTGACACCCATGCTGACAGTACCTACAGATCTCAACAACAGTACCAACTTCATGCCTGACACAGATGTTAGCAGCAGTGCCTTCTGACACAGAATTAGTAGCTACAAAAGATGACAATATCTACTCCATGTCTGACACAGAAATTACCAGTGGCTAAACAATGTTGACCATAGTATCATGACACAGAAGTTAAAGTAGCTACAAAAGTTCACCAAATTTACTCCATGCCTGACACAGAAGTTAAAGTAGCCACAAAGGTTGACAACATTTACTCCACACCTGACACAGAAGTTAAAGCTGCTACAAAAGCTGACCAAATTTACTCCACACCTGAGACAGAAGTTAACAGTAGCTACAAAAGCTGACAAATTTACACCATACATGAGACAGAAGTTAACAGTAGCTACAAAAGTTGACAAAATTTACTCCATGCCTGAGAGAAGTTTTTATAAAAGTTGACAAAATTTACTCCACACTTGACCAAAAAGCTGACATTAGTGCCTCACTTTTGCCAACCATAACGACACCGATGGACATGCCCATGAACTTGGACTTGGTCCAGATGGATCCATTCATGTACATCTCCTTCTCTGGGCACTCAAAGTAGAAGGCAGACACTGTTGACACACAGAAATCATTACATTCAGCACCTTCAGGAACACCCAAACCATCATCATCTCCAGAAAAAGGGTTACAACATACTGCCAATGAAAATGAACAAAGAGCATAATGCAAATGCAAATCTTTCTAAGTGTTCCTGCGGCTTGTAGGTAAAGCGTTATTGTATCAACCTCCTCCTTTCTACTCCTCACAACAGGGATGACCTCCTACATCCCCCCCCTACACACATATAGGCCCACCCACCTGGAGGGTGATGGGAAACCTGCTCAGCACTGTAGATAAGCTGTGCCAGCTTCTCCTTGCCCTCTGGGTGGCCATTGGAAGCTGCGGTGTCAGAATCGGTTGTCTCTTCATCACCTTGCTGTGGAATCTTCCAGGAACAGTGGAATGTTTCCCCTATGATGGGGTTGTAAGGCTTCTTGGCGACAGAGCCCTGAAAGGACAAGACATTTTGAGTGTGGGTCAACACCGTGACAATAGTGAGGGGTTCTTTTAAACGTACAGCTGCCCACAAGGCTGCTGATGTGATTCACCGCCACTGCAGAACATTCAGCGATAGAAAGTCCTCACTGTCATCGGCTGTCCATTTTACTTACAGTTACACACTTCAATACAGCAATCCAATGCCTCCATGGAATGAAGTCAGGTACACACAAAAGTACACACTTATTTGTCTGGCAGCTAGAAATGAAACCAGGGACATAAATATACACATAAACTTATATGTTTGCCTGTGTGGAATAAAGTCAGATATATACAAACTAACAGGCAGATTTACCTGTCTGCCAGTGTGAAATAAAGTGAGATACACAAACTAATATACACACAGACTTACATGTCTGCCTGTGCAGAATAGTCAGATACACAAAATAACATATATAGACTTACATCTCTGCTGGTGTGGAATAGAGTCAGCTACAAACACTAATAGGCAGATTTACCTGTCTTCCAGCATGGAATGAGGTCAGGTACCACTCAAGCACCATCAAAAAGCGCTCCTCTGGAGTTTCTAAGTCTGGAATTCTGAAACAAAATGCAGTCATGCTCTACTTTATACAACAATATTGTCTTTGTGTAGAGAAATTTGCCTTCTGGCACCTCAGTTACATAGAACATTCAATAAATTTTACAGTAAAACATCAACAATTCAATAAAACACAGAGCTAAAAAACACTCAAATACAAAAGCAACAGACATAACAATAACAATGTGCATACACACACACGTATGTACCCACACACATGTATACACACTATTCTTCTGGCTCATCAATCACTTAAAACATTTAATAAACATCAAAACACCAAAAACTTGGCTGCAACATATACAGGCAACATTTGTGGAGCAACATATCAAATCCAGGCAGTGTATAAATTTCATACACACACACACACACACACACACACACACACACACACACACACACACACAAAGAATGTGTACCCACACATGCACACACGCTCATGCATGCACACACTCACACACACACAAAGAATGTGTACCCTCGCATGCACATACACACCCATACATGCTCATGCGCACACACACCCACAGAGTAAATAAACAATGCCCACTACATGAGTTTACTGCTACGTGGTTCCAAGGCTGAGCAACTGCCCCTCTTTTTTGGTCTTTACCAGTACAGTTCTTGTGAACTTACAAACAACAAAAGCAAATGCTGCTAGCTAGACCTGCAATCCAACCTTGATAACAGAACTGTTTTACCCCCTTACTCTCCCATGGCCCAGGTCATCAAAACAGTGTGAAGGTCTTCATCACGCAAACCTTTAAAGTACTAGCTAAAACAGTGTCCCACAAAGCGCCAACATTAATCCTCATGCTACCACCCAGTAACTAGAAACTCCAGTAAAAACAGCCTCACTTTAGAGTACTAGCTAAAACAGTGTCCCACAAAGCGCCAACATTAATCCTCATGCTACCACCCAGTAACTAGAAACTCCAGTAAAAACAGCCTCACTTTAGAGTACTAGCTAAAACAGTGTCCCACAAAGCGCCAACATTAATCCTCATGCTACCACCCAGTAACTAGAAACTCCAGTAAAAACAGCCTCACTTTAAAGTACTAGCTAAAACGGTGTCCCACAAAGCGCCAACATTAATCCTCATGCTACTACCCAGTAACTAGAAACTCCAGTAAAAACAGCCTCACTTTAGAGTACTAGCTAAAACAGTGTCCCACAAAGCGCCAACATTAATCCTCATGCTGCCACCCAGTAACTAGAAACTCCAGTAAAAACAGCCTCACTTTAAAGTACTAGCTAAAACGGTGTCCCACAAAGCGCCAACATTAATCCTCATGCTACCACCTAGTAACTAGAAACTCCAGTAAAAACAGCCTCACTTTAAGAAGACATCTGGATGTGCCATGCAGTCCGCAAACATCTCCAGGAGAGACCGCCGCTCTAAGATGAAGGTCGGTAGAACAACCTGTCCAATCAGAAACAAGCCATCCTTCAGCTCTCTCACATCATGTCAGACCTGGACTGTTGACAGTCGCAATACTTCCAGATGAGTTCAACTCTTGTAGTTCACAAGTCACAACCCTTTGACACTTATTCATCACATAGTGCCATACCTTTTACAAGTTCTTTCTGAAATTAAAAACAACAACAACAACATTCTATATAGTTATTTCTATCTATATTGGCAAGATTTTTCACAAGGTGCATGCTAAACTGGCATTACATCACACTGATCTCTTCTTCCTTTTTCGCTTAAAGTCTATTCACATAAGTGACATTAATAATAATGATAATAATTTATTTTATATAGCACCTCAACAACAATTATATGAGCTCTTAGCACTGTACAGGTCAACAAATGCAATAAAACACATCAATATGTTAAATTAGCCTAAAACAACAATTTAAAAAGATAAATTCTCTCTAAAGATATTTCAATGCACGTATATTCACACACACACACACACACACACACACACACACACACACACACACACACACACACACACACACACTGTATGCATACATCCATGTGTTCAATATTAGACTGATCTCACAATTATCATGCTAACATGTATCAGCAAGTTGCACAAATAGAAAAAGAAAACAAAAACGTATTTGCAGTTAACAACCAACCATACATACATTTGCGCCTGTACCCATACTGATAATTAGTTTCACTTGATTTATATCTTACAGACAGGACCACATATATATATATATATACACACACATTATATATGCTAACACATTTATCCACCCTAAATGATGTATACTCCCACAATGATACTCAAAAGATATTGTAAAAAAATTCTTGCTCACTTTCTGACCAAGCTAATTTAGCTATCACACAAACTTTCATTCCACCCATCCCTATATATACTCTAATATATATACCCCCCCCCCCCCCCCCACCAATCCTAATGACACACTGAATTTAGCTATCACCCTCACTTTCATTCCACCCACCCACCCCTATGTATACTATACATATGCATCCCCCCCCCCCCCCCATCTGTATAAAAACAAAATAATGATTTCTCTTCAGGAGTTTATCCCCCCCCCACCCACCCCCCATCTGCACCTGCTTTCAAAGCAGCAAAGGAGAAAGAAGAGGAGAATCAACCGATCAGCATGACATTCTGAAGTCTGAAAGTATCTAGGCACGCTAAACTGGGCAAATTTGTCAAGTTCTAGACATATACTTCTTTATTCTGAATTCTGAGAAGAAAAAAAACTTCCTTAATAAGTCTCATGGTTTCTGTGCATGTTAAGCACCATGTTTACGTTACATTCAGTATTCTGAAAGAAAAAACAAGAAGAAGAAACAGCGCAGTTTCTCACATGACCTGACTGTTACCATAGTTCCCCCTCTCCTTCCTTTTATTGAAGAGTCAAATCATGTCTATATCACAACTGCTCCTTGCCAATAATTGACTGGTTACCTTGGCCTTGGTGAGATCCATGCCCTGTTTAAGCTGTGGTGGTTACCTTGGTGAGATCCATGCCCTGTTTAAGCTGTGGTGGTTACCTTGGTGAGATCCATGCCCAGTTTGAGCTGTGATTTGGTGAGATCCATGCCCTGTTTAAGCTGTGGTGGTTACCTTGGTGAGATCCATGCCCAGTTTGAGCTGTGATTTGGTGAGATCCATGCCCTGTTTAAGCTGTGGTGGTTACCTTGGTGAGATCCATGCCCTGTTTAAGCTGTGGTGGTTACCTTGGTGAGATCCATGCCCAGTTTGAGTTGTGATTTGGTGAGATCCATGCCCAGTTTGAGATCTGATTTTGTAAAATTCATGCCCAGTTTAAGCTGTGGTGGTTACCTTGGTGAGATCCATGCCCAGTTTGAGCGGTGATGGTTACCTTGGTGAGATCCATGCCCAGTTTGAGCTGTGATTTGGTGAGATCCATGACCAGTTTAAGCTGTGATGGTTACCTTGGTGAGATTCATGCACTGTTTAAGCTGTGGTGGTTACCTTGGTGAGATCCATGCCCAGTTTGAGTTGTGATTTGGTGAGATCCATGCCCTGTTTAAGCTGTGGTGGTTACCTTGGTGAGATCCATGCCCAGTTTGAGCGGTGATGGTTACCTTGGTGAGATCCATGCCCAGTTTGAGTTGTGATTTGGTGAGATCCATGCCCAGTTTGAGCGGTGATGGTTACCTTGGTGAGATCCATGCCCAGTTTGAGCTGTGATTTGGTGAGATCCATGACCAGTTTAAGCTGTGATGGTTACCTTGGTGAGATCCATGCCCAGTTTGAGCTGTGATTTGGTGAGATCCATGCCCTGTTTAAGCTGTGGTGGTTACCTTGGTGAGATCCATGCCCTGTTTAAGCTGTGGTGGTTACCTTGGTGAGATCCATGCCCAGTTTGAGCTGTGACAGGAGATGCAGGATGACACTTTTATGCTCCTCCACAGCCCCCAGCTCTGAGTCCTGGTACAGCGCTCCATCCTCCTCTTCCTCCTCATGGTTTATGTGACCTGTGACCAACACAGCACACAGCATCCATGGCTAGCCAGGGTCACAAAATAACCAACACAGCACACAGCGTCCATGGCTAGCCTGGGTCACAAAATAACCAACACAGCACACAGCATCCATGGCTAGCCAGGGTCACAAAATAAACCAACACAGTACACAGCATTTGGCATCAGCCAGGGTCACAAAATAACCAACACAGTACACAGCATTTGGCATCAGCCAGGGTCACAAAATAAACCAACACAGTACACAGCATTTGGCATCAGCCAGGGTCACAAAATAACCAACACAGCACAACAACATCCATGGCTAGCCAGGGTCACAAAATAACCAACACAGCACACAACATCCATGGCTAGCCAGGGTCACAAAATAACCAACACAGTACACAGCATTTGGCATCAGCCAGGGTCACAAAATAACCAACACAGCACACAACATCCATGGCTAGCCAGGGTCACAAAATAACCAACACAGTACACAGCATTTGGCATCAGCCAGGGTAAAAAATAACCAACACAGCACACAGCATTTTGTATCAGCAGGGTCACAAAATAACCAACACGGCACACAGCTTCCATGGCTAGCCAGGGTCAGTCTGTTTGGCAAGGTCAGGGAAGCAAGAAAGAAAGGAATCAACACTGTGCAAAGTGCCCATCATCAGTCAGGGTCAGGGTCAGTCAAGGTCAGCTAGGATCAGTCAAGGTCAAAATGTAAAATGGGAAGAAATCCTCACAGCAGACCGCACTCATGGTCATCCAGGGTGGGTCAAGTCAGTGAAGGTTAAACAAGGACAAGGGAAGGAACAAATACACACGCAGTGCCCACGGTCAGTCAGGGTCCATCAAGGTCATTCAAGGTCAACTAGTCAGAAAATAACCTGGGTCGCAGGAAGAAATCAACACAGCACTCATCAGCTATGGTCAGAGAAGCAATACATTTCAAGGGCTGCTTCAAGTCGTTTTCTGGGCAGTGACAGAAGGAATAAAATGCCTTCCAAATCAGACTTAGAACAGCAAATGACTGGCTGACCAAGCCTAAAAGTGAAAAGATACAACTTTCTATTGTATCTTCACACCAGCCCAGGACACTCAAAACGGGCCAAGGAAATATCAATGCTGGCATAACCAGTTAAGGATAGCCAGGTAGAGGTAATCGTCATGCAAGGCAATAGATCAGTGACTTTTAGAGTCCAAAACTGAGTCAGCTATCTCCACTGAATGTGATTTGGCTGCATGGTCACGGAATACAAAAGGTGTGGACTTGACAGTACAAGTGACTCACCTTCGGCTGTATGGTCGTGGAATACAAAGGGTGTGGACTTGGCCGATGAGTAGCTGCCTGTGGGGGACATGGCTGAGGCTGCCCCCTGTTGCTGACTCAAGGTCAGGTCAGCAGGCAAGGAAGGACTCCTGAAAACAATCAGTCACTGGCACTTTACCCACGCTGCAAACATGGTGCTTTAGACAGGCACCAGGCCCATCTTCTTCAGCCAAACAAGTCCACAGCCTTACAAGTGGCTGCCACCCAGCCACAAAGCTCAATTCATTTGATGTGAAGGCTTTATAATGAACAAAGGAAAATGCATACACACTACACATATTAACATACATTCACCATGTAAATTGTAACACATCCAGCCACATGCACACAAATGACCAAACACACACAATGCATGCATGCATACATGTGGGTGCACGCATGTGCATGCGCATGCGCACACACACACACACACGCACACACACACACACACACACACACACACACACACACACACACACACACACACACACACAGAGTCCAACAAAAGGTATGTTGACATGAACCATCCTTCCATATGCCATGGATGAGGGCAACCTCCAGTCCCACTTACATAGGTGGCTGTTTCTTTAACAGCAGTGGGGTTGGCATGGAAGCACTGTGAGGAATTCCAACCCCAGGGTAGGACACCTGCAACACCCACATGACCACGTAGTAAGACCCATCCTTCTCCAGTCTCCGTCACTGGCTCTGCAGAGACAACTGAGTATTAAAGAAACTAGCCTTCTGGAAACATGTTCTGTCCATGAAGGCCAGCCTTCTCTATCAGGTAAAAGAGCTGAAAATAAAAAAGTGAAGATCAAAAATGATTGGTTTAAAAATCCTCTATTGATTTTATTTTCAATTCAGAATTCTCTTGCATCCATGACAGTTAGTGGCACCAGCTACAGGGAACCTTGTCCAGCACCACAGCTGGCCTCATGGCAATCTGTGACCTCTTTGATCTTGTAGCTGGGGCAACATAAGCAGGCGACTATGGTGCCCAATAGCAAGCACCGTGGGCAAGCTTCAACACTAGCTGTTGTTGTGTGCAGCCAATCCACTAATTCACTGCTGATGAAACTAAGCCTAGCTGAATATAAATCCAAGGGAGCATTTCAGAACAAAATCCTAGGCTTCAAGTTTCATTTCATTTCCCTTCTACTCACTGAAGCAAATTTGTTTTGAGAGAGCTAGTTCCTCAAGCGAAACAAAGGTAAGGAGAACTGTTCCCTGCTGTACTGAAATCATGGACTTCCCCAGTGTCTAGGTCTGCTCTGCTGATGACCTGAAATCATGGACTTCTACAGTGACACTACCTAGGTCTGCTCTGATGACCTAAAATTGTGGACTTCCCCAGTGGCACTACCTAGATCTGCTCTGATGACCTGAAATTGTGGACTTCCTGAACTCAGAGACTTCTCTAGTGACGCTAACCCAGTTCTGCACTAATGACCTGAACTCAGAGACTTCTCCAGTGATACTACTTAGGTCTGCACTGATGACCTGAACTCAGAGACTTCTCCAGTGATACTACTTAGTTCTGCACTGATGACCTGAACTCAGAGACTTCTCCAATGATGCTACTTAGTTCTGCACTGATGACCTGAACTCAGAGACTTCTCCAATGATACTACTTAGTTCTGCACTGATGACCTGAACTCAGAGACTTCTCCAATGATGCTACTTAGTTCTGCACTGATGACCTGAACTCAGAGACTTCTCCAATGATGCTACTTAGTTCTGCACTGATGACCTGAACTCAGAGACTTCTCCAATGATGCTACTTAGTTCTGCACTGATGACCTGAACTCAGAGACTTCTCCAATGATACTACTTAGTTCTGCACTGATGACCTGAACTCAGAGACTTCTCCAATGATACTACTTAGTTCTGCACTGATGACCTGAACTCAGAGACTTCTCCAATGATGCTACTTAGTTCTGCACTGATGACCTGAACTCAGAGACTTCTCCAATGATGCTACTTAGTTCTGCACTGATGACCTGAACTCAGAGACTTCTCCAGTGATGCTACTTAGTTCTGCACTGATGACCTGAACTCAGAGACTTCTCCAGTGATACTACTTAGTTCTGCACTGATGACCTGAACTCAGAGACTTCTCCAATGATACTACTTAGTTCTGCACTGATGACCTGAACTCAGAGACTTCTCCAGAGATACTACTTAGTTCTGCACTGATGACCTGAACTCAGAGACTTCTCCAATGATACTACTTAGTTCTGCACTGATGACCTGAACTCAGAGACTTCTCCAATGATACTACTTAGTTCTGCACTGATGACCTGGAAGCAGGTCTGGCACGGTGGAGCCTCTCTTGAAGCCCACCCACAAATGGTCTTAGAAGAGAGGTGGTCCTTGCATAGTCAAGTTCATTTACATGAGAAGGGCAAGGTTTGAATTTTTATATATTTTTAAATCCGACAAAGAAATGCTCTCTCATCAGTGTAGTCTTTCATTAGGGTTAACCTCCGCTGTAAAAAACATAAAATAATAAATTTTTAAAAAAAGATACAGAGGAATGATACAATAATTTATTGAGCACTTTGAGCAAAAAAAATTATGATCAAATAAAAGGATTAATGAACGTGTCCAAGGTTCTAGTCAATTCCGTATTTCTGCGGAAGCAGATCATTGCCTGCATGCAGACGAAGAGGGGAAGTTGTGAAAGCTAGGGGGGTGCGGGCAAAATGGGCCAAAGCATGCAGGTTACATGGAGGGGCAGCACAATCAGTGTTACAGTGCCAGGGGGGTGCGGGCAAAATGGGCCAAAGCATGCAGGTTACATGGAGGGGCAGCACAATCAGTGTTACAGTGCCAGGGGGGTGCAGGCAAAATGGGCCAAAGCATGCAGGTTACATGGAGGGGCAGCACAATCAGTGTTAAAGTGCCAGGGGGGTGCAGGCAAAATGGGCCAAAGCATGCAGGTTACATGGAGGGGCAGCACAATCAGTGTTACAGTGCCAGGTTCTGAGGCTGCATCAGGTCCAGATGCAATACCTTTTCTTGCTGGATGTTTAGTGCACTGCTTAATAGGGTATGTATTTAATAAGGGTCTGTATTGTTTGTTGACCACAACAAAACTGCCCCTTGTGGGATGATTAAAGTTTTTGAATTGAATTGAAAAAGGGTACATGTATTGTTTGATAAGGGTGTACATTTGATAGCAGTATATACTGTTTTGATAGGGGCATACATATGATAAGGATATAGCTACTGTTTCATAAGGGAATGCCTGCTGTTTGATACAGTGATGAGCATATATTTGGTAAGGGTTTACGAATTATCCAATAAGAGGATAAACCAAGGCAATCATAACAATGATTCCTATTCATAAAAAGGAGACGTGTATATCTTATTCACACACACACACACACACACACACACACACACACACACACACATACACACAAACACAATTTTTTTTTAAATGCACAGATAAAAGTATATGGAGACGGGTTCTTTTCTATTTAGTAAATATTGCAAGTGAATGTTAACTTCTACATCCAATGACACCAAGGTGCATCCTGTGCTAGAAGATAGTAGGGTGATTACACAGTCTCCAGCTGCAAATAAAAAAAAAAAATCTAAGAAAAAGTGTCAAAATCTAAGAAGATGGAGTCTGATATAAAACTTTTGTTCAAAACTCAGTGCAGGAAGAAAGTTGGTGAGAAACACATGCGTGTTCGGGACAGTAATGGAGCAGCTTACTGGGCATCCTGTTCACAAAGGTTGTAATTTATTTTATTTAAAAAAAAAACTGACTTTGTAGTTTGGGCTTCAGCAGAGAAAGGTGATGTGAAACCCTTCTGGCTGTGATTCAAAGGCTACTTTCTGAGATCAAACATGAAGGTTCTGGCATTATCAGAGACATGAAAAGTTTCAGTTGTTCACAACAATGTCTGACAAAGAAAAGTGCAATTGAAGGCTTGATACACATTACATTGCCTGACAATGACTGTAGCACAGATATATTTGGAATAATTCCACTGAACAACTTACAATGGTAGGGTGTTTCCCCTCTAGATAGAAACTGTGCTTTCCCCATCTCTGAAATTGAAAAATAAATACCACTTTTTGTTTAAATCTTCCATAATATATATGCTGACCTCAGATGCAACTTCAGACAGTAATTGTTTATGCTAACCTTCAGTTAATACTAAAAGCAAGAAATGAAATGTATACAGTAGACAAAAAGAGCAAACACTCAAGCAAGTCACATTCAATGGACCATTCACACAGACACACATTTATATACATGCATGCAAATACACACACACACACACACACACACACACACACACACATTCTCTTCTCTTATTGTAAAATAAAGTTTTCAAGTTCAAGTTCGAGCACATGATCAGAGCAGGAGAGCACACACACACACACACACACACACACACACACACACACACACACACACACACTCACACACACACTCTCTCTCTCTCTGACAGACACACACACACATAATGATCAGAGCAGGAGAGCACACACACACACACACACACAAACACTCTCTCTCTCTGACAGACACACACACACATAATGATCAGAGCAGGAGATCAGCAGCCCAAACTACTGGCATTCACAACGAGAAAATAGTGGTTGTCTCCCTTAAATCATCTCCCCCAGACACAGGTCTTCTTTTCAATTTCTATTTTCCCCAGACACTACCTAGTTTTGCACTGATGACCGGCAAATGAAAGGCCCCATCCAATAAAAAGGGTACCACAGACAGGCTGTATTTTTCTCTCCTCCTGATGACATCTCCATTGTTCCATTGAAATGAGGGACAGGGGGAGGGAGGTAGGGAATGAGATGGAGGGACTGACAGAGAGAGAGAAAGACAGAGAGGGAGAGAGAGGAACATTCAACACCACTGTTCAAAACTCTGGTCAGACTAGGGCAACTACAACTGGTTCCTAAAGCTAAACAGTGTCTGCCAAAGCACAAGCCAGGAGACATTCTCCACCTACATAGTTGAAAAACATTGGGATAACAAGGCTTCACCCTTGTCCTATCTGACCTGATTGCCTTGCAGTAGGGACAGGCACTGCTCAATGCAGGTAATGGTGGCACCAGACGTGGCTTTCAGCATCAGCAGGTCCTGCAGCACAGAACAAACCTCCCCGTAACCATCCATGCCATGTACCACCCCGTAACCATCCATGCCATGTACCACCCCGTAACCATCCATGCCATGTACCACCCCGTAACCATCCATGCCATGTACCACCCCATAACCATCCATGCCATGTACCACCCCGTAACCATCCATGCCATGTACCACCCCGTAACCATCCATGCCATGTACCACCACAGAGCCAACCATCCATGCCATGTACCACCACAGAGCCAACCATCCATGCCATGTACCACCACAGAGCCAACCATCCCATGTCCCACCACAGAGCCAACCATCCCATGCCCCATGTCCCACCACAGAGCCAACCATCCCATGCCCCATGTACCACCACAGAACCATCCATGCCATGTACCACCACAGAGCCAACCATCCCATGCCCCATGTACCACCACAGAACCATCCATGCCATGTACCACCACAGAGCCAACCATCCCATGTCCCATGTACCACCACAGAACCATCCATCCCATGTCCCACCACAGAACCAACCATCCCATGTACCACCAGAGAACCAACCATCCATGTCCCACCACAGAACCCACCATCCCATGTCCCACCAGAGAACCCACCATCCCATGTCCCACCAGAGAACCAACCATCCCATGTCCCACCACAGAACCAACCATCCCATGTCCCACCACAGAACCAACCATCCATGTCCCACCACAGAACCAACCATCCATGTCCCACCACAGAACCAACCATCCATGTCCCACCACAGAACCAACCATCCATGTCCCACCACAGAACCAGCCATCCATGTCCCACCACAGAACCAACCATCCATGTCCCACCACAGAACCAACCATCCATGTCCCACCACAGAACCAACCATCCCATGTCATGACAAGCACATGTTTGTTATGAAAAAACACATCTTTTGTTGCCAATGATAACCATCCCATGTACCATCACAGAACCAACCTCCCATGTACCACCACAGAAGCAACCACCCCATGTACCTCCACAGAATCAACCGTTGCATGTACCACCACTGAACCATCCCATGTACCAAGAGACACACACTCAGTCTCCCATCCAGTTTTCAGCACATTAGAAATGGCTTAAAGGGGAACTGACCCCAAGATTAAAGTTGGCAAGAAAACAGAAAATGTGCAAATATTTTCAGCTGCTTCATTTGGTTGTTCTACCAACACTTACACACACACACACAAAACAAAAACTTAAAAAAAACCTTAGGTTTTTCTCTGAATCTGTTGAGTCACTCTTCAGTAATGAAGAACAAAAAATAGTACTTTTGCCACATATGTCTGCCTTGTTTATGATGTCACCGATACAGACTTGCGGGCACAAAGTAACAAGAGGGTACAGCCATGTTGAGTCACTCCTCACTAATGAAGAACAGAAAATACTCATACTTTTGCCACATATGCCAGCCTTGTTTATGATGTCACCGACACAGACTTGTGCAGCTGTGGGCACAAGGTAACAACACTCAAGGCCACATCTTCACAACTTTAAAATACTTTTATTTATTTTTATTGAAGAGGATGAGCAATGAAGTCAAAAAACTGCTGAATGTATATTTCCTACTGCATTGCTATAAATGGGGTCATGATGCTTCAGCAGTTCAGCTCCCCTTTAAACTGTCGAGAAGTGTTTCAGAAAACCCTGTGGGACAACAGTTAAAACACATGGATGACAGATAGAAAGACAGGGGCTGTCTACTGCTGGGGATTACTGCACCAGAGGAACAAAGGCAAAAGCAAACAAAACCCATCAGTCTCAAGGAAACTAGTGTAGGTTTCCACCCATGTATAATGCAATGGGAACATGGCAACTGGCCCACCTACTTCATCAGTCCCTGCCATATAGTGACTGTAGACAGTGTCGATTAACTTCCCAGCCATATAGTGACTGTAGACAGTGTCGATTAACTTCCCAGCCATATAGTGACTGTAGACAGTGTAGATTAGCTTCCCAGCCATATAGTGACTGTAGACAGTGTAGATTAACTTCCCAGCCATA
The DNA here is from genome assembly GCA_963584105.1 of Alviniconcha strummeri. Taxonomy (NCBI): domain Eukaryota; kingdom Metazoa; phylum Mollusca; class Gastropoda; family Provannidae; genus Alviniconcha; species Alviniconcha strummeri. The sequence goes on from OY757548.1 coordinate 2,573,222, forward strand.
TAGTGACTGTAGACAGTGTAGATTAACTTCCCAGCCATATAGTGACTGTAGACAGTGTAGATTAACTTCCCAGCCATATAGTGACTGTAGACAGTGTAGATTAACTTCCCAGCCATATAGTGACTGTAGACAGTGTAGATTAACTTCCCAGCCATATAGTGACTGTAGACAGTGTAGATTAACTTCCCTGCCACAGTGCAGCCATATGTACAAAATAGGGTAGCTCACCTTCTCTTGTCCAGTCATGAAAGAGATGCACACAGAATAAGGTATCTTGTCCAGACATGAAATAGGTGCACACAAAATAAGGTGCCTAGTCCAGTCTTGAAACAGGTGCACACAGAATAAGGTAACTTACCTTGCCTAGTCCAGTCTTGAAACAGGTACACACAGAATAAGGTAACTCACCTTGTCTAGTCCAGTCATGAAGCAGCTGTCTCCAGTATACGGCAATGTCTGAAAGAAGAAAGATGATTTGTGAAGATTATAACCGTCATTAAATCCCAGCAAACTCACAGAACCATGATGTATTGTCAGAGGTAGAAACTGACTGACTTTATTGTCCAGCACACCATGGCAGTGCAGCTACTCACTGCTACACAGGTGATCCACTCCAAGAGAAGTAGGAAGACAGGTAGGGAGACAGACAAGAGACAGGTCCATGGACAGACAGACAGGTAGGGAGACAGACAAGAGAGACAGGAAGACAGACAGGTCCATGGACAGACAGGCAGAGAGACAGACAGGAAGGCAGACAGGTCCATGGACAGACTGGTAGGGAGACAGAAAAGAGAGACAGGAAGGCAGACAGGTCCATAGACAGACAGGCATACAGACAGATAGAGGGACAGACAGATAGAGGGACAGACAGAGAGACAGAAAGGCAGACAGGTCCATGGACAGACAGGATATACAGACAGGCAGGGAGACAGACAAGAGACAGGAAGGCTGACAGGTCCAAGGACTGACAGGTAGGGAGATAGAAAGACAGGAAAGCAGACAGGTCCATGGACAGACAGGCATACAGACAGGTAGGGAGAAAGACAGGAGAGACAGGAAGGCAGATAGGCATACAGACAGGTTGGGAGACATACAAGAGAGACAGGAAGGCAGACAGGTCCATGGACAGACAGGTAGAGAGACAGAAAGACAGGAAGGCAGACAGGTTCATGGACAGACAGGCATACAGACAAGTAGGGAGACAGACAGGTAGGGAGACAGACAAGAGAGACAGGAAGGCAGACAGGTCCATGGACAGACAGGCATATAGACAGGTAGGGAGACAGACAAGAGAGATCGGAAGGCAGACAGGTCCATGGACAGACAGGTAGAGGGACAGAGATTGGAAGGCAGACAGGTCCCTGGACAGACAGGCAGACAGACAGGTAGGGAGACAGATAGGAAGGCAGACAGGTCCCTGGACAGACAGGCAGACAGACAGGTAGGGAGACAGACAGGAAGGCAGACAGGTCCATGGACAGACAGGCAGACCAGTGAAGACATGCAAAGATGAGAAGACAAAGGCAGGCAGACAGAAAAGCCAAAATGGCAGGGTGGTAGATGAAGTGGCAGATGCACTGACGATGGAGAGCACACTCACAGCAATTTTTTCACTAAGCCTCTGTGAGTAGTCATGAGCCTCTGTGAGGTACTCGTGTACTTCCACAAAGGGGGCAGGCATTCCAGCCATGAAAGAGGGTGGCACTTTTCTAAGATCAAACAAACAACAATGGCAAATGATCAGTCATGTCACATTCGGCAGCCTTTCCTCTTCCAAACCTTTTTGGGTTCAACTAGTCAATCGATCACAGTCACAGAAATTTTCACTTGCCTTAAAGTAGCATCTGAGTCAGAATTATTTCACAACCATGAAACATGGCACACTCAGATGTGGGGCACATCTTTTGGAGTTCATTCCATTGGGAACATTGGAAAATGGCATTACAGACGGAACACACTAATCACTGCATACTCATCACCTTCACACAGCCCAGCAATAAAAAAAAATCCAAACACTTTTCAAAACAAAAAGAACTACTTTTGTATTTTCCAAGCCACTAGATCAGGCACTTTAATCACTGCTGTAGTGACCCTTGTGTCTTTGGAAGGCCTCCACACAACCCAGCAAAAAAATAATAAAAAAATCCAAACATTTTTCAAAACAAAAAGAACTACTTTTGTATTTTCCAAGCCACTAGATCAGGTAATTTAATCACTGCTGTAGACCCTTGTGTCTTTGGAAGGCCTCCAGTTCTTGTGCCCCCCCCCCCCCCCCCCCACACACACACAAACCGTATGAAGTGTTCATCAGATGACTGACCTGCCTGGTGTACTGTGCACACTCTCCTCACTGCTGTATTGACCTTTGTGTCTCTGGGAGGCCTCCAGACGTCGTGGTGTGCCCCCTCCCCCATGACCCCCAGAGTCCCGTCTCTGGTAGGCTGCTGGGTGCTGCACAAATACACCACACACACACACACACACACACACACACACACACACACACACCTACATATTTGACACAGGAACCCCTCTTCCACAGTACGTACAGTGAAAACCCACATGACCCCAAGCTCAAGACTGTTTTCCTGAGTGAAGAAAAGTTAACCTTTGACAAAGACAACACCTCTGTAAGTCCACTTCAGCTTGAAGCACATGCCCAGAGAGAATGTGTCCATAGCCTGTGTAGTCAGACAACCCCAATGCAAGGTGTTAGGTGTAAACTGTAAGCATGCTGCTGTGCCTGTCATCATCTTTCAGACACAACACTAAAGAACATGATTATAATAACAAATCAAGCTATGGTGGTATTCCTTGTTACCAGTGCGACATCAGCAACTCAGGTTGTTAGGTTTTGCCTTTGACCAACACCAGCGCAAGTGGAGGAGCATAGGGCTGGGTTTTTAGTGCCTCCACTTCCGCTGACATCAGATAGGCCAGTGACTGGCCCATCCAGTCACAGTGAGGAGACTAAAGATTTTATACACCAAGACAGTGAGGTCCTTTTCATGGCCTGCTACAAAATAAATGAGAAGAGTTTCCTTGAAGTGGCTTTGCCGTCCACTTCTTTGTCACTGGCTGCAGCAGGATTACCACAAAGTGTTGCCAGAAAGAAGAAGTGTCATAATTATGTCCTACATCATTCCCGTCCTGCTTTTTTCATTCAAAGAAAGACAGAACGGGGACAGCTCAGTTGGTACAGCATCTGACTGAAAATGCGCATGTAATATGGGAGAGTCTAAGGTGCGGCAAGGGATTTTTTCCCCTGCATCAATTTCCAGTACAGACTTTCTTACGGTGTCCGTACAGCCCCAGCGCGCAATAGCATGCATCAACATCTGTGTGCACATTAACAATCCCAAACACTGGCAGCCATACCACTGTTTGGACACATGAAAATACTGCACACACTGATAGGAATGGTAGCGCTGTTCTTGCCACTGATGTGCCTTACCCAGGTATGACAGCCCAGATTTCCCAAGAGGGGCAATAGAGATTCAAGAACTGAACAAAACAAAAAAGATGCTACATAAAGTCCCCTCTTCCGGCGGCCTGCTTTAGGTTAGCAAAGAGTATCATATTTGTCTCTGTAGTTAGCCACGGAACCAGTTACAAAGGGCAGTAACTCTCCATGCCTATCCTCATGTTTGGGTGTGGACTGCGCCGTCTTGGTAAACAATAAATTCTATTTGAAGAGACTGACCTGTGCAATGTTGGCAGTGTGGTACTCTGCTGTTGACCGAAGACGGTCCACCCAGTGCTGACGTTCCCGAGCATCAGATGCTGGAGAACAAAGCAATGATCTTTGTGTCACCTTTCAACTAATCCATTGTTGAAAACACTTCATGACATGGGTCAAAAATCCAGACTGAGAGCTGACAAGGATGGCAGCTAGGTGACCAACAGAGGGTACTGTAGATTGCATCCGAGAATGCACACTTCTGCTCAAGTTCATCAAAACAGTGAACTTTTCTCACATAAACACACAATGGCTAATACTAGTAACAGACCCCCTGTTGGGAAGTGGCAAATATATTGTAAGGTAGTCGTTGGGGGGGGGGGGGGTTAAACTCATAAGGTCCTGTACCATTACTCATTCCCATTCTTTGCTGTTCAGAAATACAGCTTTAAGTATTATTACTTCAAAACTGTCAGTGTCAGTCATGTGATACCATAAGCATCAGACACTGAGACTGAGAACACTAATTCAGTCAACACTCTGTCCATGCACCTACCAAAAGATCTTAAGCACTGGAGCATTAACTGCTGAACAATTACTATACCTACAATCATCATGATAAAGAAACTGTCAAGTGTTGTGCAAAGTACAAAGCATAATAATTTTTACCCAGTCTTCTACTACTGTGCTGAGTACGTAACTTAATAGCATCAACTGTAATCATTCAGTTTTACCCTACAGAACAGAAAGCATCATTTACAATTACATTTAATGTCTCAACTGTCAAGTTGAAGTTACTTTTCTTTAGCTTTGTTTTGATCTGCATGCAATGTGTGTATTTTTGCATCCATCTAAATGAACACTCTGTGTGTGTGTGTGTGTGTGTGTGTGTGTGTGTGTGTGTGTGTGTGTGTGTGTGTGTGTGTGTGTGTGTGTGTGTGTGTGTGTGTGTGAGTGTATGTGAGTGTGTGTGTGCTTGGATGCATAATTTTAAACACATTTAGTGATTTACTGGCATTAGCAAACATGACACAACAATAATAACACTCAGCTCACAGATACTGTCATCGCACCTCTGAGTTTGAAGGACTCCCCATTGGCGGCAGTGACTGTGAATGTCTGTGAATCTTCATCAGAGGGACTGACAACCGCTGCCTGCAAACCCAGAAAATCCATGTCATCACACCACATGCAACTTCCCCCTGCAGCGAATCCATGTCATCACACCACATGTGACTTCCCCCTGCAGCGAATCCATGTCATCACACCACATGTGACTTCCCCCTGCAGCGAATCCATGTCATCACACCACATGTGACTTCCCCCTGCAGCGAATCCATGTCATCACACCACATGTGACTTCCCCCCAGCGAATCCATGTCATCACACCACATGTGACTTCCCCCTGCAGCGAATCCATGTCATCACACCACATGTGACTTCCCCCCAGCAAATCCGTGTCATCACACAGCATGGAAACACCCCCTGACTGATCATTTTGCTCAACCCCTTGACAAAGCCTTGCCTAACTGGCTCCAGACTCAACACTCCCTGGTTCCCCACCTGCTTTCACACTCAAACAAATCATGGATTCACTTTTTCTAAATACTAACAAAATACCATCACAAAGCATTGCCATATCAGTATCAACTCACACAGACTAATTTAGTAAAGACAATGACAAGAAAGAACACAATGGTTTTAAAATAAAGTCTACAAACATTTGTTTGTGCAATCAAACTCAAAGAGTTGGTGATGAATCATGACACATCAAATTCATAAAAAATAATGGTCTTCAGGTTTGCAGGCATGACATAATTATAATGTTATACGGTAGTGATGTGTAGAATGTAGCCAACAAACTATTTAAAACAGACGTTTGGTTATCCCTCTGAATGCCTGTATGATGTATCAGTTTTATGGATACCTTTCAAAAACAAAAACAAACTGAACCATGTGGATGTCTAAATGTTTGGTTAAATTTGCCTAACATGGGAAGTCCTACCTGATTTACTTTCTTTAATTATTTAAATACACCAGATGACAAAGCATTGCAATATCACACCATGTGCTAATAATTCAAGTTTCATAAGCACATGCTAATTTCTTCTCAGTCTGAAAGTTGCTTTCAGCTGAATATGATTATGCTAACAAAGCACAGCATCACTTAAAAATAAATACTGTGACAAAGCACTGTCAAATCACTATTATTGTATTAATCATATCAGCATTTGGTGAAGAAAATGTGACAACAACTTTAAAAAAAAGTTCTATAAGCACACAGTGACATGCAGGCTTAATTTGATAATTTATGCCTACTTTATATTTTATAATGTATAAATGTTATTTTATGAGTTACTGCTGCATCACATAAAAGATCCCAGTCATTCTGCCAAAAGTGCAGGTGGCAGGTTACAGCTAAACACCTATGCACATTTACATGTGGCTTGGAATGAATGAAGTGACACAGCAAGCCGCTGCATGGTTGTATGGTGTACTCAGAACATGTGCTAAATCAGCACCAGCCATGTAACAACCAGTGAGCACTGTAACCAGTCTGGCTGTGTACAGCAACAGTCACGGGGAGCAGGATAGCTCAGTGGTTAGAACGCCGGACTTGTGATTGAAAGGTTGTGGGTTCGAATCCCTGCGGGAGCAGCAGGAGAATTTTCTTCTCCAGGGTCAACTTTCTGTGCTGACTCTTATTTCGGTATCTGTACCACCCCTGTGTTACTGCAGTAGCATGTGAAAGATCCTGGTCATTCTGCCAAAAGTGCAGGTGGCAGGTTACATTCACATACACCTTACGTATGTGACTTTGCATGAAGTGACATGGTGCACAGGTTGTATGGTGTACACAGAACTTGTGCTGAGATGGCAGCAGTTTCATGTGGCACCAGCCATGCCAGCGCTGTAAGTTCACCACTTCAGTGGATATTCAAAAACGCGCTATTAAAAAGCTAGTCACTCATGTAAAATCACATGCGAGCACAGTGAGTCTGCTCAACAGCGGAGAATAGCACTATATAAAAGCAACCATCATCATCATGCATTCAGTCGCAGCTGGCTAGAGTGCAGTGGGTCTGCTCAGAAGCAGAGAATAGCGCTGTAGTTGCCACTGTGATGTGACTAGGGCTTATCTTGAGATGAGGTGCTCAACAAATGTTCAAATAAAATTAAAATAATGTACAGAGCTCCTGGAGCATTTTCATTTTTCTCATTACCCTTTCCATGCAACTTTGCAAATTTATGGTATTGCATTATATATGACTTAGTGCCAAAAGGTGTGCATGCAAGGGGTTATGCACTTCAGTTGAAAATAAAACATTGTTGAAAACTATTTTTATTTGAAATGTTGTGTACTTGCATGAATGAATGAATATATAGTACAGATAATTTCAGCAACCAGGCTTTGGTTGATTTGAAGATACAGTCATCACACACTGAAAAAGCACCGAAAAATGACCGCCAAAAACGGACATCCATGTACTGAGTGATTTTCGTCACTTTACTTACAAACAAATTGCAAGCACATGGAGAACCAATCACTGTTTTGTACGTGGAAAACATTGTTTTATACGGATAATATAACATCAACACTCACGATAGTTGTATTTTCAATCAATTGATCGTGAATGTTTGCCCTGTATGTACGTCAGATGTGTTGCAAACTCAAACTGAAAACCTTAAACAACCGAAAAACGACAGCATCGCTTCAGAATCACCGGAAACGTCGTGTGTGTTCCAACCCATGCATTTGCACTACACAGTGATACTCGTTTTTTTTCAGCGAAGTTTTGCACGAAATCTGAAGAATATTTCCCCGATCATTTGATATTGTTGTAATATCTGACGTCCCTACAAGATAATATTATCTAATATTTTGTACAAAACAAACGAGAAAGCAGCCTCTTTTTTATCGACAACATCCTGAACGTCACGTGACCTTTCCCGAGTGCATTCATTTTCCCGGCCGCATGGCATGCTTTGTTCGGAAACATCGAAACGTGTGTTGTAGTCTTCTTCAGTGGTGCGACGTTGGTACAGTGGTCTGACGTAGAACATGCACTGTGCGCCTTTTCAGGAGTTTGTTGAAATTATTTTCAAGTTTTCCGCCGATTTGGGTGTGTGAAATGAAAGTACTGTGAAAAGTGGCATCTTCCCGCGCCGAAGCTTTGAAACCTGTTTTTTATACTTAGCCGTGTACAGCATGAAGAATTTCATTACGACAAGGCAATATCTTGTAAATCTTACGTGCAACTGCTGATTCAGGATGTGTGCTCAGTTTCATCAAAAACTTATCAGTTATAAGTGTATGCTTTTTGTAGACTGTTTAGTGGTGTTGCAAGAATATTTTGTTAACTGAGAGAGAGTGACGAAGTTATAGTTTTTTTTCCTTGAAGTAATCTCCGTCGTGAAAGTTATGTCAGATGTCATGTTTGCCACACAACTGTTGTTGTAATATGACGTAAAACGTTAAACTTTTAAAGTTTAATTAAGCCCAGCAGATGTTAGTAATACTAATAGCAGTTCTGAGAACTGAGTACTGATTTGTGTAGAAGTCATGGTGTGTAGGTTTGACATGTTTGTACTGAGCATATCAGTATTGGGACAGTTGCAGGTTATTGGGTTAATAATTTCATATTCATAACACTTCAAATTCATTGACAAGACCAGGGTATGCTGAACTGAGTGTACTCCTCAGCCAAGTGGTACAGCAAGGAGGAAGACATCAAACACAGACAGTTGCAGACGGTACAGAGAGAGGCTGGCTGCAGAGAATCCACATCTCAAACAGTCAAAGAGGTTTGGGGGTGGGGGTGGGGGTGGGGGGGGGTCTGGACTTAATTGTTAATTACCTTGATAAAATCAGGTCATTCTGATTTGTTTTTGTTAGACTGATCTAAGCAAACAGAATGTTTTCTATGCTAAAAATTGGGGAAATGTTATTTTGTTGTAATACTGATGCAATACAGATATTTGTTTCATTTAATTTTTATGACTTGTTATTAAATGCAAACTGAGAAAAAATCTTCTCACTGTATTTTTGCATGCACTTGTATGGCTGATTATAGTATATTGCGTGAAAGGGTGTGTTACTTGTTATATAAAAAATGTTGAGTTATGGGTTTATGTCGCCCATCAGATATTACAACAATCAACATGTCATAATCATGTGTTAAATTATATGAGTGTACAAAATTTGGCACAAACATAGTAGGGGAGATGCGCACTAATAATGTGACTTGATTTTGTGCATACTTGTGCAAAACTGAAGACACAATGAACTATACATGTTGTAATATCTGATGTACAACATGCAGTCTTTTATGACCTTTGTCAGCAAATATCTCCAAAAGTACGCAAGCTTTTATCTTTTGCTTTTAATAAATATTTCCTAGCACTGTGCACATTCTAAAAACACAACTAGTTTCAATGTATCATCAACTTTATTTTCTATCCCCTCTGACCTGTTTTCATGCACACCTTTTGGCACTAAGTCATATAAATCTATATTAAATTTTTCTCATTACCCTTTCCATGCAACTTTGCAAATTTATGGTATTGCATTATATATAAATCTATATTAATCACAGCCAGTTTCCAATATGTCAGCTAAAGATAAAACCTAAGAAAAGAGAAAGATGGTCTTACAGCCAGATGGACAGAGCCCCTGGGACGATGTTTCTTGTGTTCCTCTTTCTGAAACAGTATCACTTTGGCTGTCAATCAGCACCAAATGTACAGTGTAACTATATCCAGTGCACTATAATTATAAAACACACATAAATCACTGCATTATAAAAGGACACATAATAATGAATATGATGCATCAGAAAATAACAACATAGTCCATTAGAAAATGACACAATATTGAATATAGTGCAGCACATGAGACATAATAATATTTAGTGTGTCATAAAACACCACCTAAAGTTAATATAGTGCATCACTCAAATAATTAATATAGTGCATTGTAAAACAACACCTAGTAACGATGTGACCTATTAGTATTACCTACAAATGACCTGTTATATAAATTATATCCTTTTTCTGCTTCCACTTCCAGAAGGTAGTCATTATTTTATAATTATATAAATAAATTTATGTGCTTGCATCACCAGCTGCCCTCCCACTACCCCACTCCCACTTTCATTTACTCACAAGACACAGCAACGGCCCTAGGCCTGCCTTCTTTCTCTTCAGCATCTGTACCCATTGCCAGCTGACCTTCAACTTCAAGTGCTCCATCTGCAGGATCCTTTTACTTACTCACACACTCACAGCAACAGACACAGGCCCATCCTTATTTCCTAAGCCCAGACAGTAGGAGCGACAAGACTAATTACTGCCAAACTTAGCTCTGTGTTGACACTGCCAGCTGACCTCAAAGTACTCCAGCATGCCTGAGTCTGGGTCCAGCATGAACCAGCGGGTCTGCCAGCCCTTCATCACATTGGTGTACTTCAGCAGCTGCCCCTCCATCCTGGGTCTGCAGCAAAACCACCACTCTCTGAACAACACTGCTCACCCAACACCACAGCCCACTCAACAACACTGCTCACCCAACAACACAGCCCATCCAACAAACAAACCCACTCAACAACACTACTCACCCAACAACACAGCCCACTTAACAACACTACTCACCCAACAACACAGCTAACTCAACAACACTGCTCACCCAACAACACTGTTCACCCAACAACACAGCCCACTCAACAACACTGCTCACCCAACAACACTGCTCACCCAACAACACAGCCCACTCAACAACACTGTTCACCCAACAACACTGCTCACCCAACAACACAGCCCACTCAACAACACTGCTCACCAAACAACACAGCCCACTCAACAACACTGTTCACCCAACAACACTGCTCACCCAACAACACAGCCCACTCAACAACACTGCTCACCCAACAACACAGCCCACTCAAGAACACTGCCCAACAACACAGCCAGTCCACTCACCAACACTACTCGCGCAACAACACAGCCCACTCAACAACACTGCTCATCCAACAACACAGCCCACTCAACAACACAGCCCATCCACTCAACACTGCTCACCCAACAACACAGCCCATCCACTCAACAAACCTGCTCACCCAACAACATAGCCCATCCACTCAACAACACTGCTCACCCAACAACACAGCCCACTCAACAACACAACTCATCCAACAACACAGCCCACTTAGCAACACTACTCATGCAACCACACAACCCACTCAACAATGCTGCTCACCCAACAACACTGCTCACCCAACAACACAGCCCACTCAACAACACTGCTTACCCAACAACACAGCCCATCCACTCAACAACAATGCTATAAAAAACACACAAGAACTCTGTGTTTTAATCCCCTTTGGAAAACAACAGCAAACCAAACCAAACCAAACAAACAAAAAACAATCTAAGCATACTGTCTGATTTTTTTTTTTAAATTTGAAGAGTTACTGAGTTAGTAACTTAGTAATTAGAGTTTAATGTCCAGTCATGTGTCAGCCACACATGGTGGCCTCAGGATGGTTTAACAGAATGCCTGCCAAATGCACGCACAAACACATTATAGGATGTAGTATTCAGTACTGAGGTCAGCCTATTATTATACATACATGTGTACATGTTTATATAATAATAATGTACATTTATCATGCACTCATCAATGCCCTGAGCACTCACATGATATTATTTATGATATTAACCTAAATATGATATTCTATGCACATGTAGGGCACAGTCCAACCAAAACAATTTATATAAAGCATTACACAGAGAAAAAAATAAACACACAAGTATTATATGGAAAAACACACACACACACACAACACAGATATAAAAAAACAAAAAACTAAATGGGAGCCAGATGGAAGTAGCTAATTATGCTTAATTAAGCAATTAAGAATACAAATACAGTTTAACACACACACACACACACACACACACACACATATATATATATTATATAAACCTTTTTTTCTTCTTCTTTTTTAATTATAAAAAAATGCTTTCTACTCTAGATGGGGTGAAATTAAACAGGATACAGTCAGATATGACATGCATAAATTTAGCATAATGATGTTGCAACACAAATGATGAGAGAGAGAGAGAGAGAGAGAGAGAGAGAGAGAGAGAGAGAGAGAGAGAGAGAGAGAGAGAGAGAGCAAACCTGGGGTTTTTGCCCTTTTCCAGCTCTTCAAATTCCTGAAACAGATGGAGCAAAAATGAAGCTCACCACTCACCAAGGGAGTAAGTTTTGAAGCCTGACAATATCACAGCTGAGATGTTAGTTGTTAGCTCATCACACTCACAGTCAAATGTTTTGGGTTTGGGTTCCCACAGCTAGCCCATGGGCCATGAACCTGTCCATAACCCCTTCACTGCCCCAGCCAGTAAAATTTTCAGGCTAAAAAGTGCACACATACAAACCTGCAAATAGAATATTTGGATGGTCCTATAACAAATCTACATTCAGTACTCACCTGTGCATTTTGATAGAAATCTTTTCATGTGCTCATGCACTGGGGAAGAAAGACCTCAATGATTTGAAATTTGGCATTCTGTTGGTTGGGAGGGGGGGGAAGCAACAAAATACTGATTAGTGAAATCCCAAACAATCCAGCGGCTTGAGTGCTTCATTTAGTTTTTTTCTGATAAAATTCACATGTGCACCTCCAAAAACCTTCTGAGAAGAATATATTGTTACTGAATGTACTAAATGCAGCTGGTGAAAATGATGTACAATTTCAACAACAGTAACTTCATGCACTGTACAACGCAATTCCAAAATTGAACTGGCATTTCACTGATTTCAGGTGTTATGGGAACTGGCACTCATTTTTGAATTTCTGCTTGAGCAGGTCAGTTCTGGAAGTGAGCAAGTTGCAACTTTCCACGTAACGTATCATACACTATATATAATCAGGGGTTGTGCTCATTGCAAAATTTTGCATAAATACTGCATTTTTCGGGTGCCGTACGCATTTCAGCCACATTGATGCATCACCGTACGCAAAATGACAACACCGATTAAATAAGCCTTATGCCTCACTGGTGGATGTCGCATCACTCAACATTAGATCTACTTGCAAACTCAGTGTCATCTCAGCCATTCAAGTCAGTCAATCACTCAATGAAGGGCAGAATCTGGACAGCGAAATAAATGTGTAACTCCCTGTAAGCTACCATAATTTTTGGACTATAAGGTGATGGTGAAACATTTCCTAAAATCTTATGCATGCACCTTACAGTTGGTAGCGCCCTGTCTATGAATAAAATTTGCATACTTTTCTGAAAAGAAAAAAAAAAACGATTAATTTGAAACCAAATTCTAACGAACCCATTTGGATCTGGAAGAAGATCGGTTCTCATATATATCAGACTGGCCAGACATTTTTCCGAACTGATCAATGATATTTTCCGGTCAATCGACAGAGGACACGATCCCAGATATAGAATTTGGAACCACCCAGCATGTCTACTTTGTCAGTGTGTAATATCATCAGAATTTACTCAAAGGTAGAAGACTACGAAATTTAAAGCAAAACACGTGTTGACACCGAATACAAATGAGAGAAAATGGTGGCAGCCTCGACTTCATCTCGTTATTAAATCCTGCGGTAGATGAGAACTGGGTTTGCCAACATCATCTACTGCAGTTCTTCCTTTTAAAAATGATGCCGTGTACAAATCTCTACGATGTTCCGATCTATTCAAACTTTTTATGTGAACAGCAAATTTACCGAACGTTACCACATTTTTGTGCACGGATAGACCTTCTTTTTACTATTTTCATCTGCTCACATTATAGACTGTGAGCTACAATCAGGTTACTATCATTTTGGCTTTGTAATGTGCATTAATTCTAGGTTATACTGTACTAATTTTTCGTGCCATTGAGTGATTGACGCAAAATACGTAATATTTTGCATTGGTTGATGCAAATCTCTGAAAGGCAGTGCGACCCCTGATAGTGTATACATGCAGCATGGATCAACTGCAACAAGTACAACTACAAGTGTATATTTAATATATATATATAATTTATAATATTGACAAAGTAAGTATGTTCTGTTCTCAATGTTGAACTTGAAGTGTTGTCAACTTGTACTAAAGTAGAATCAAAATTTTTGATCCAACCTTTTTGATACTATTAGTACTTCCCCAAAGGATAGATCATATTCATAGTAAAGTTATAAAGTGAAACTGACAAGTGACATCATGACTTGTAAATTGCTATAACTTAGTATAACTATAAGCACACCCACTAACACCGAAAGTGTGACCTGATCAATAGCGTCATCATCGCCAATGAGTCATGTAGTATACATGTCGCAAATTGCTCTGCACGAGTACAGCAGATAAAAAGTAAAGTTTTGTCATTAATTTGCAAATTTTAGGTTCTCTCGCTGTGATTTGTAAAGATCAGAGCTAGAGCTTCATTATTCATTCGCACCCTGCACCTACAGGCAAAACTATCTTTTCACTAGCCAAATGCTTCGATAAGAAAGGCTATAATTAAAATTCAGCAACATGTCGTGCGCGTGAAAAACTGACACATGTCTCTAACGACAAGAAAATTCCCTTGCTTGAAACAAACGGATAATGTGATGTAACAAGAATAAGTTGACGAAAGTTGAGTTTACAAAATTTGGAGAAGAATGTCTACATTTTTAGCTTAAAACGGGCCTTGTTCAGCATAAATACTGCTCAGTATGGGACAGTAAGCATGCTGGATACACCCACCTTTGCTCTCTGCATGACTGCCATGACCTGGAGGCGTTCCGCCTCAGACAAACCCGATAAATCCGGCAAGGCAAAGGTCATATCGCCGCCGTCTGCCGCCATGTTTACGCTATCTAGACATCCGGCAAATTTCCGATGGGAGATAATACTCAGATGTGCTAACTGGAAATTTATGAATGGTTGCTTCCCTTGGCATCGAAACTCGTCCTATCGTCGACAATTTGTGTACAATTTGTTTGTTGTCACTCATTTTTTCATTTGGATATTGAAAACGTGCTGAGTTTTGATGACCACATTTACACTACATATGACTTAATTTGAAGCTAGGGATATATTCGTACTGAAACGACGCGCGCGCGGCCATGTGTGTGTGTGTGTGTGTGTGTGTGTGTGTGTGTGTGTGTGTGTGTGTGTGTGTGTGTGTGTGTGTGTGTGTGTGTGTGTGTGTGTGTGTGTGTGTGTGTGCGCGCGCGATAATAATAATGTAAATTTGTAAAAGCACTACGGATCAAAAATATTTTAACAGCTCAAGGCGCGTACAAAAACAGGAGTAGTGACAGCATGAAATTCAGTTGAAAAACAGTTATTTAGGCATCCTGGCCACTCAGTCTCAAGCGCGCGCGCGCGCGCGCGCGCGCGCGCGCACACACACACACACACACACACACACACACACACACACACACACACACACACACACACACACACACACACACACACACACACACACACACACACACACACACACACACACACGGCAGTTAAAAATAACGGTACTGAATTTACTAAACGCTAGTAGTCAGCAGCCTTGTTTCAGACTGATTGACGGTGGCTCTCTTATTCTTTTAAGGAAGCCTGTTCAGTTTACGCCTCTGAGGCGATCGATCGTGTAGTGTCCTTAGCTTTTTTCCCCGCAGGTAGTTTCTCAAGTTCCTCAGCTACATTTCAGATCTTCTAATATGAGATCTGACTACTTTTGGCTGTAGGCCCATGCATTTAAGTGCTTTCGTACCCAGTCGTTCAGAACCTGGGTTTCTGCCCTCCGGAGAAACCTTCCATAGTCACTCAGAGTGGATTACATTTGCTTCCGTTCTGTGCTTGAAATGACTGCTGATGGAGGACACACGCACGCCTTTTTTGAAAATCATGCTGCACTTCTCTCATGACCGACAATATATACTCACACATTGCTGCGACGTGAATGGTGACTCATTGCTGTGACTGACTCGCGTTACTCAGACATTGCCATGACGTGAATTGTTAGTCAGACATTGCTGTGATGTGAATTGTCACTCATTGCTGTCACTGACTCGCGTTACTCAGACATTGCTATGACGTGAATTGTTAGTCAGACATTGCTGTGATGTGAATGCTTACTCAGACATTGCTGTGATGTGAATTGTCACTCATTGCTGTGACTGACTCGCGTTACTCAGACATTGCCATGACGTGAATTGTTAGTCAGACATTGCTGTGATGTGAATTGTCACTCATTGCTGTCACTGACTCGCGTTACTCAGACATTGCCATGACGTGAATTGTTAGTCAGACATTGCTGTGATGTGAATGCTTACTCAGACATTGCTGTGATGTGAATTGTCACTCATTGCTGTGACTGACTCGCGTTACTCAGACATTGCCATGACGTGAATTGTTAGTCAGACATTGCTGTGATGTGAATTGTCACTCATTGCTGTCACTGACTCGCGTTACTCAGACATTGCTATGACGTGAATTGTTAGTCAGACATTGCTGTGATGTGAATGCTTACTCAGACATTGCTGTGATGTGAATTGTCACTCATTGCTGTGACTGACTCGCGTTACTCAGACATTGCCATGACGTGAATTGTTAGTCAGACATTGCTGTGATGTGAATTGTCACTCATTGCTGTCACTGACTCGCGTTACTCAGACATTGCTATGACTTGAATTGTAAGTCAGACATTGCTGTGACGTGAAAGGTTACTCAGACATCGCTCTGACGTAAATCGTTACTCAGTACTGTGAATGACGTCAATGAAGTAAAGCCGGGGTTACTCAGACATTTCTGTGACGAAAAGTATTACTCAGACATTGCTCTGACTTGACTGACTGGTTACTCACTGCTGTGACTGAAGTGAATGGTTACTCAGACATTGCTGTGGCTGATTTGAATGGCATTCAGACTGACATTGCTGTGACTTGAATGGTTACTCAAACATTGCTCTGTGACGTGCTATTCATTGCCGTGACGTAAATGGTTACTCAGGCATTGTCACGTGAATGACTACCCAGATGGTTTTGTCACGTGAATGGCTACTCAGACATTGTTGTTACGTGAATGGCTACCCAGATGGTGTTGTCACGTGAATGGTTGACCACATGGTGTTGTCACGTGAATGGTTACCCAGATAGTGTTGTCACGTAAATGGTTACGAGTCAGATTTAATGGCAGCCCACATAATACAAGTCAGCGATATTCACGAAGGTTTTTCGGAGCACTATTACGTTGAAATTCTCTCTCTACTGACTAGTAATTTAGTAGTCATATTTGACAACACCCAAACTTCAGCAGTGGCACAAGCAACTATCTTAGCAAGCTTAATATGTAGATACTGTCCAGTACATCTACGGGTACGAGAGATGCGATCCCCCCCACCCCACCCCCCACACACACACCTCCACTCCAGGTATTATTAAAAACGCGAACAAGCATTTAACTCACTCAGTTCACAAACAAAATTAGTGACCAAAAAACAAACAAAAAAACTTACAACAATCAAATGCAAAGAATCGAATCAAGCAAACGTCGGTAACAGTAACAACAACGACGACAACAACAGCAACGATGACGAAGCTGAAACGGCAAGGGAAACTTACGTGCACGACTTTCGGGTACATGTTCATGTCACCTCGAAGCGCCGCCAACATTGCGGCTCGGTTGGATTTGCAGCATATTTTGGCCAGCGTTATTCCGGTTTTGTGTTCATTCTTCGCGGCCATGCCCAATGTCAGACTCCCAGTCAGTCAATGACGAACTTGTGATCAGTCAATGACGAACTTGTGACGTGACCTGTGACTACTTCTGGTTCTCTATGACGTCATTCTGCCAGTGATCTTTGTTTCTCTGTCTCGGCATGATGCTGCTGAAAGCGAGAGACAGAAATGAAACCAGGAAAAATGTGGCTGTTAGTTTTGTTTCCGTCTCCCTGTTGTTGTTTTCTTCAAAAAGTGTCGTACCTGACTGTTTCCTGGACAAATATTCTATCTTGCTTAGATTCATTCATGCATGTCATAATTATGTTCATTGTATTTATTCTACTGAAACAGGAGGAAGAGGAGTGGTACTATGAGTAGTGACTGTAAGCAGCAGCAGCAGCAGCAGCAGCAGCAATAACAACACTGCAACAACAACACTGCAACAGCAGCAGAAAGCAGCAGTAGTGGCATTAGCAGCAGCAGCAGCAGCAACAGCAATAGTAGTAGTAGTAGTAGTATTAGTAGCAGCAGCAGCAAAAGCAGCAACAGTAGCAGTAGTAGTAGTAGTAGTAGTAGCAGCAGCAGCAGCAGCAGCAGCAGTAGCAGCAGTAGCAGCAGCAACAGCAGCAGTAGAAGTAGCAGTAGCAGTAGTAGTAGTAGTAGCAGCAGCAGCAGTAGCAGCAGTAGCAGCAGCAACAGCAGCAGTAGAAGTAGCAGTAGCAGTAGTAGTAGTAGTAGCAGCAGCAGCAGTAGCAGCAGTAGCAGCAGCAACAGCAGCAGTAGCAGTAGCAGTAGTAGTAGCAGCAGCAGCAGCAGCAGCTGTAGCAGCAGTAGCAGCAGCAACAGCAGCAGTAGCAGTAGCAGTAGTAGTAGTAGCAGTAGCAGCAGCAACAGCAGCAGTAGAAGTAGCAGTAGCAGTAGTAGTAGTAGTAGCAGCAGCAGCAGTAGCAGCAGTAGCAGCAGCAACAGCAGCAGTAGAAGTAGCAGTAGCAGTAGTAGTAGTAGTAGCAGCAGCAGCAGTAGCAGCAGTAGCAGCAGCAACAGCAGCAGTAGCAGTAGCAGTAGTAGTAGCAGCAGCAGCAGCAGCAGCTGTAGCAGCAGTAGCAGCAGCAACAGCAGCAGTAGCAGTAGCAGTAGTAGTAGTAGCAGCAGCAGCAGCAGCAGCAGTAGTAGCAGTAGTAGTAGCAACAGCAGCAGCAGCAGCTGTAGCAGCAGTAGCAGCAGCAACAGCAGCAGTAGCAGTAGCAGTAGTAGTAGTAGTAGCAGCAGCAGTAGCAGCAGCAGCAGCAGCAGTAGTAGTAGCAACAGCAGCATAAAAAGCTGCAGCTAAAAAAATTATAATACGAACTTAAAGCCTGAACTCTGTTTGCGACCGCACGGTTAATCTATAAGTAGATCCACAACGTATTCGGTCCTGTGATTTTTTTACGAACGATAATAATAATAATAATCGACATGTTGATTGTGGGTCCTTACGTGAAAGAAGAAGAAGAAGAAGAAGAAAAAAAGAAGATGAAGAAACATTGATCAGTCCTTTTTCCTCTCTTTTTTATGAAAGAAAGAAAGAAAGTAAGTAAAATAAATAGAAATGCAGTAATGAAATGTAGTTTCAGTAGACTGGTGTGTCAGTCCTAGAAAAGCGGGCATCATGCATGCACTCTAGTGGTTTCTGCGACACAGCCTACCCAGATCCAGATCCCAGCAACTGCATCATCTCAACACTTGCTCTGCGTGTGGTATGGTCATCCTTCCCATACACTGGTTCGGTGCTTCAACACCTTCACCTTCACCACAAACCACATTTTCACGTGGCAGTACACGAAACGTGCACGAAGACAGATCTTGAAAGTGCAAAGGAAAATGGAAACAATACAGTGGAAAAGAAATGATGCATCAAGAACAGGAAATACGACATTTTACGTCACCACACATTACGTCATCTGTGCAAATGTGTCTCACGGTCAGGATCGACAGTAAGCGTATGCAGCTGTATTTTTTATACTGCAGTATTTTCCTTCAGAGAGAGAGAGAACAGACACAGACATTGCGCCCGTGAGTTATCGGTATCAAAAATGACCCTAATTTAGATTTAATTAAACACACAACATGCAGCATGTATGTAGACGTGTTTTATAAAACCCACATATGCGCGCGCGCGTACGCACACACACGTAGACACACACTCACACAGACACAGACACAGACACACACACAGACACACACACACACACACACACACACACACACACACACACCACACAACAACAACATCAACAACAACAACAGAAACACACAATCGGTACGGTAGAAGTACGGTAAAAGTAACCTTGATGACAGAAATAATTATTTGCAGTTTTTGTCCTGTTTTCAGCACAACGCGCGGCCAAGCTTTGGTTCCTTCGTGAACAAGGTTTATTCAGCTTTTCCCAGCTGAATCAGTGAGCCTGAAGGGCTCAGGAATTTTGATCAAAGCCAGTCGTTCTTGCATATGAAATTACTGTTATTATATTTTACATTATCTAACGAAGGACCTGAATTCTTTTTATTAATTGGATTCATGAGGAAATGTGTGGAACATTGTGTAAAAAGATTTTTCGTTTAACATTGTGTGTATGTGTGTGTGTGTGTGTCTGTGTGTGTGTGTGTGTGTGTGTGTGTGTGTGTGTGTGTGTGTCTGTGTGTGTGTGTGTCTGTGTGTCTGTGTGTCTGTGTGTCTGTGTGCGTGCGTGCGTATGTGCGTGCGTCCGTGTGTGTGTATGTGTGTGAGTGCGTGCGTGCGCGCGCGTGTGTGTGTGTGTGTGTGTGTGTGTGTGTGTGTGTGTGT
>OY757548.1:2596142-2617277 GCA_963584105.1 Alviniconcha strummeri
ACAGACAGACAGACAGACAGAGAGAAAGAGGCACAGACAGACAGAAACAGACAGACAGACAGAGACGAAGACAGACAAGGGGGGGGAAGAGAGAGAGAGAGAGAGAGAGAGAGAGAGAGAGAGAGAGAGAGAGAGAGAGAGAGAGAGAGAGAGAGAGAGAGAGAGAGAGAGAGAGAGAGGCGGGGACTGTCAATGTCACCTGCTTGGAGATGACTTCGTGGTAGTGGGGCGGCACATCCTGAGCTGCAGAGTCTGCTCCGCTGCCGCTGCTAGAACTCGTCTCGCTCACCACGCTGACCACGCTGGCTGCTCTGTCAGCCGGTCGTGAAGGCGATGTGAAAGATGAAGGCGCCCCGACTCCGGGTCCTCCAGCTGCGCTGCATTCAGCGACGCCGGGTCCTTGGGGTCCGGCGAAGACCGGGTTGTCCAGACCCCGCGAAGAGCAGTCATTGTCGATCTCGGTGTCGCTCGTCAGATAGCCGTCGCCAGGAGCCTTGCTCTCCATGGTGAATACCGAGTCTAACGTGCTGATGGAGATTGCCGAGCGCAGGGTCGGGTCCTGGCTGACCGTGCGCGTCAGATCACGTGACGTGACGTCATCTTCGTCCGAGCTGGAGCCCATGGTGTAGAGGCTCGGGTGGGAGCCCAGGGCGCTGATCAAGGTCAATGACGCGGCACGTTCCATGGCCGGCATCAAGCTGCTTCGTCTTCTCCCGGTGCGACCTGCACGTGTATGCAAAGCACTGCAGTGAGGGCAGAGAGGGCCAAAGGCTGTTAGTAAGTAAGTAAACATGGTGCTTAACGTCCACAGAAACCATAAGGCTTATTAGGGACGGGGAGAAGGGGGGGAAGGGGGTATGGAGGTGGGGGTAGAGGGAGATTATATACCTATCGCTGCACTGTCACCACCAGAATGATTCCTGCATTAAGATGGGCAGCGATGAGAGCCATTTTAATTTTTCAGTAGGAAGTGATGGACAAAGTCACAGACAGTGTCCACAAACCACAACCTTTTTGAAGAGAAAGGAGAGCCGAAGCGGTATCAAACCGAGATCCTTCCGCTCACCAGCCTAACGCCTTACCGCTGGGCCAAACCGGCTCACAAACCAAAGGCTGATGATGATGAGTTGATGCTTAATGTCCTCAGATGTCATTTGACATATTAGGGACAAGTTGTGACCAATGCCGAAGCACGGTTCAATAAAAGCCACATACGTAAGGTGTATGCGTGTTTAGCTGTAACCTGCCACCTGCACTTTTGGCAGAATGACCGGGATTTTTTACGTGCTACTGTGGTAACACGGGGGTAGAACGGATACCGAAATAAGAGTCAGCACAGAAAGTCGACCCTGGAGATGAAAATTCTCCCGCCGTTCCAGCAGGGATTCGAACCCGCGACCTTTCAATCACGAGTCCGGCGCTCTAACCACTGAGCTATCCCCGCCCCACCAAAGGCCGTTGTTGTTGATCGCTTTTATACAGCGCCATTCTCCGCTCTTGAGCAGACTCCCTGCGCTCGCACGTGATTCTGCATGAGTGAATAGTTTTTTATTGCGCGTTTTTGAATATCCACCGAAGTGGTGTACTTACAGCGCTGGCACGGCTGGTGCCACATGAAACTGCTGCCGTCTCGGCGCGTTCTGTGTACGCCATACAACCATGCACCATGTCACTTCATGCAAAGCCACACATGTCAGGTGCATGCATGTTTTAGGTCTGAGGTTAACGTAACGCTAGACCCCGGCAGCTCCACAGCCGAGAATGACCTGACTCAAACCGTGTTCCCATGGTGATCCAGTCACCTGTCTAACGAACCCTTCAGTGCTGGGACCGAGAAGTGCCATTCCACACAGGATTCTGTATTAAATATACAATTCCCCGAGAGTTCAAAGTGAACGTTGGAATAATCTGCACTTGTTTTCCTGTCCATTTACTGAAGTGGTATATATGTGTGTTCGCCCATTTGTGTTCAAATGGCTTGCTGCTGTTGCCTCCCCCCCCCCCCCCCCCCCCCCCCATCAACAAAAACATACAGAAAAAGAAAAAGATTCCCACAAACAAACGAAAGCCAAGTGTAACACGTGTGTACTACGAGAGGAGTCGCGGAGAACAACAACAACAACAACAACAACACACACACACACACACACACACACACACACACACACACACACACACACACACACACACACACACACACACACACACACACACATACGTTGAGAAACTA
The DNA here is from genome assembly GCA_963584105.1 of Alviniconcha strummeri. Taxonomy (NCBI): domain Eukaryota; kingdom Metazoa; phylum Mollusca; class Gastropoda; family Provannidae; genus Alviniconcha; species Alviniconcha strummeri. The sequence goes on from OY757548.1 coordinate 2,598,373, forward strand.
ATTAGCTTTCTACCTGTGGGTCCGCAGGCGTTAATTTCGTTTTCTGTGGCCCCGTACTTCCGACACAGGCCTTGCAGATGTTTCACTTCCGTCTGAAAACAGAAATAAAAAATAACCAATTAAGATACACCGTTTTACTCCTGTCTAAGAAAAAGAAGAAGAAAAGAGGGAGATATAAAAATATCATCAACAACAACAACAACAAAAGGGGTGAAGAAAGAAAGTACAAACACATTTTGTTTTATAAAGGTGTCGGTGCTAAATCGTTGTCATTATCGCTATATGCATGTACCTGAAGACAATGTTCTGGTCTTATTGTCACGGAATGGAAATACGGATTTTTGAACTAAACAAAGTTGAACGTATTTTCTATATTTGTTTCTTTTCTTCGGCACACAGACAGAGGACAAAGGGAGGGAAGCAGTGAGGTAGGGGAGGCAACAGACAGAGGAAGTCGTGAGGTAGGGGAAGCAACAGACAGAGGAAGCAGTGAGGTAGGGGAGGCAATAGACAGAGGAAGCAGTGAGGTAGGGGAGGCAATAGACAGAGGAAGCAGCGATGGAAGCCGTGAGGTAGAGGAGGTAACAGACAGAGGAAGCAGTGAGGTAGGGGAGGCAACAGACAGAGGGCACAGCGAAGGAAGCCGTGAGGTACGGGAGGCAACAGACAGAGGACACAGCGAGGGAAGCCGTGAGGTACGGGAGGCAACAGACAGAGGACACAGCGAGGGAAGCCGTGAGGTACGGGAGGCAACAGACAGAGGACAGAACGAGGGAAGCAGGGAGGCAGGAGAGGGAACAGACAGAGGGCACAGCGAGGGAAGCAGGGAGGCAGGAGAGGGAACAGAGGGCACAGTGAGGGAAGGAGGGAGGCAGGAGAGGGAACAGACAGGGGGCACAGCGAAGCTAGAAAGCAGGGAGGAGGTAGAACACGCACCCGATAGCTGGAGGCTTTGCGAGTGCTCTCCTTGCTCTTCTTCACCGATAGGCGGAGCCTCTGCTTGACGATCTTCAGCTGCACGTGGTCCTTCTCCTGGATCACCAGCACAAAACCTGCACGTGGCGAACACCGGGTTAACAATAACAATAACAGTATACTTTATTCGTCCCAGCGGGAAATTAAACCTGTCGTTCGATCGCACAACGAAGAACATATCTCAATAATTCTAAGTCATGAAACACACGCACACACACACTTTTAGACATACGCACCATTTCTCTCAATCTGCATACACTAATAGGAATTAGTTACACGCGACATAACAGCAGATCTGCGAGTTATGTGTGACATCGCACACAGCATACGTGAGAATCACGCGTGACACTGCACACAACAGACGTGAGAATCACGCGTGGCACCGCACACAACAGACGTGAGAATCACGCGTGACACTGTTCACGACAGACGTGACAATCACGCGTGACACCGCTCACAACAGACGTGACAAGCACGCGTGACACCACACACAACAGACGTGCGATCATGCGTGACACCGCACAAAACAGAGAGAGAGAGAGAGAGAGAGAGAGAGAGAGAGAGAGGGAGGCTGGGAGAAGAGAGAGACTCACTGTTGACAATCCTGACCACCCTCCAAGGCAGAATAAAGATCAGAATTGTGGCAGCTTCAGTGCCCGGCTGCGCCCAGATTCCTTCCCAGAATGCAACGTCGAGAGCCCAAGACACGGACACCACGAAAGCGTCAAATATCTGTCAACAAGAAAACTGTGTCAACAACAGAAACGTATCAACAGCAAAACTCTGTCCACATCTATAAAATGTCAACAACAAATCTCCCAACACGAAAACTGTCAACAACAGAAAAATATCAACAGTACAACCCTGTCCACCGCAATCAAATGCCAACAACAAGAAAACAACAAAAACGATAAAACGTCCAAGCCAAACTAAAAAAAAAAAAAAGAAAAAAAAAAAAAAAAAAGGAAAAACAAGCAAATTAATTTTTATGCTGCCAACGGAAAGCTTCAAAGTCTATGGCAAAACTCTGTCGACATCAAAACATATGTCAACAACAACAAATGTGTGAACAACTATTACCAAAATCACGCGGGGAAAATATGTGTTTTAAGGAATTTGCCGGAGTCAGCAGGCGACAAAGGCAGTGGTGAACACCATGCAGCCTACTCACCTCCAGCTTGTGGTGGAGAACTTTCTTTCCCATCGCAAACACCTTCAGTAGAGTCTGGAGACAAAACAGAAGGAGGTTCATCATTTTCTTTAACTTAAAAGCATATGTACACAAGTGCAGCATAGAGTTATTATTGTGTTTGTCTTCGCAAAGTGTCTAAGAATGCTTATGCCATGTTAATGTCAGCATTGTTTTCGTTTGGTGCCAGCGAGTATGAGAGGCAAGTCTTATACTGTTTTGGCCTAAAATACAGCATCGGAGAAGAATTAGTTATAAAGTATTGTAGAGTTGAAGATGAAAAACTCGAAAAGCAGCGTCTACCTTTCAGAAAGGGAGATAAATCCTCTCAAGACGGCCTGTGGCTGCCCGTGTGGCGGGAATTAAAAAACAAACCGGCTACACTCGCAATCCTCTCACCCTGTGGAACGCAGTTTTTAATGTACGACTGCATAATCATATCGGCTGACCCCCAGAGTGTATAGATGGGGAAGGCTGTAACCACAGCAGCAATAATGCATTGATCACTCCATATAGAGACTGACCCTCACAGCAGCAGCAATGCATTTATCACCGTACAACTGCACATACCGGCTGACCCCCGCAGCCGGGGACCACGACAGCAACCACAACGGTGCCTACCTCCAGCAGCAGCATGGACAGGATGATCATGGAGCCCAGGTGGAAGGAGTGGGTGAGGTCGTAGAGCAGGCTGTGCTCCTTGCCCTCTCCTGCAGCCGCCCTGCGGGTCCTGCTGTGCGCCACTGGGATCTTGAAGAAGCCGATGATCATCTCCCCCACAGTGGCGTTGTGCTCGCCCACCGCGTCCCCTACGCTGACGTTCACCGACCCCGACGCCTGGGAACCCGGGTGGATAGCGTTGGCAGCCGCCGTCTGCAAGGCCCGGAGCCATCTTGGGTCAAAGCCAGCTGGAGAGGGGCAAAAAGAAACAGTGGGTTAGTCCAGGCCGTCTGCAAGGCCCGGAGCCATCTTGGGTCAAAGCCAGCTGGAGAGGGGCAAAAAGAAACAGTGGGTTAGTCCAGGCCGTCTGCAAGGCCCGGAGCCATCTTGGGTCAAAGCCAGCTGGAGAGGGGCAAAAAGAAACAGTGGGTTAGTCCAGGCCGTCTGCAAGGCCCGGAGCCATCTTGGGTCAAAGCCAGCTGGAGAGGGGCAAAAAGAAACAGTGGGTTAGTCCAGGCCGTCTGCAAGGCCCGGAGCCATCTTGGGTCAAAGCCAGCTGGAGAGGGGCAAAAAGAAACAGTGGGTTAGTCCAGGCCGTCTGCAAGGCCCGGAGCCATCTTGGGTCAAAGCCAGCTGGAGAGGGGCAAAAAGAAACAGTGGGTTAGTCCAGGCAGATGCCTTTCGTGGGGGTCGTCAGATCCTGCCGCAAACTGAAAACAGTGACAAAGAGTTAGTCTGAAGATCGCCGAACACTAAAGTGTAGACTGTTTAACATTTTATTTGACGGTCCCCATCCACAGTGTTAGAAGCCATGAGGGTAACTCCTCCTATGGATGGGGACCAGAGATGTGGGATGAGCTTACTTTCCACGTTCACTGTCACAGAGTCCCATAGTTCACGTAGGCCTAATGCGATGTATTCCACAACTTTTTTTCAGCCTTATGCGTAAACCTGTCAAATCGTTCTTAAGAGCAAACGGAAGCGGAAATAACAAACACACACTGTTCTACTGAAACAACTTTCTCACCATAAACGCTATGCAATTTAGTTACGCAGACAGTGCTAAAACAACAACAACAACAACAACCCTGTATGGTACCATTTGTTGCATGTGTCCTAATACAATAAAAACAAGTTACTAAAAGACGGATTTGTTTGTACAGAACGAAAAGCATGATCTCCGACAGAATGTTACTGTTGGTCCACAGCTCCGTTCACTAACGCCCACTTGTCTCCGCACACGTAGTGACGGGGACAACGGTCCACAAAGGTGTGGGTAGGTGGAAACTGTACCCAACTCTACACTGTCACCATCACAATGATTACACATATAAAGATGGGCAGCAACGAGAGCCGTTTTAATCTTTCATTAACTGTGAGGGGGAAAGTCACAAGACAGTGTCCGCAAGCCACAACTTCTGAAGAGAAAGCAGAGCCGAATCGGAGAATCAAACCCACACCAACCGCTTACCAGCCTAACGCCTTACTGCTACACCAAACCAGCTCAAACGCTCGGTCAGAACGTGGGTGCAGACAGCCGATTTGTCTGCAGGAAAACACGCCGTCTTTCTGTCTACATACCTGCCGGCGGCACCACGATGCCAGAGGCGGCCAGTTGCGAGGAGAGTACGGTGAGGTTGCCATGGGAACCCTGCTGCCTCTTCACCAGGATGTCTCTGATCTTCTCCAGGTTCAGGCTGCTGGGGTCGCTGTGACCCGAGCTGTTCAGCATCGGCAGCTCCCTCCACAGCACTGAAGTCAGGTTCTCGTCCAACACCTGCCAGTCGAGAAGCGTCTCTGTCGACAGAAAGGTAGGGATGTAGCCATGGTTGCAAATGTTTCTGATGAAAGAAAGTTAGGGAGCCCTCCATCCCATGTTTCTGAGGAAAGACCCCTCTCCCCCCCCCCCCACTCCACCCATACTGTACGAATTGTTTTGTTTGTTTGTTGTTGTGTGTATATACACCACAAATTCATACTCTCAACACGCGCAGAAGCACTGAATCTTTGAACACAAGGTTACACAGTTAATCACACCACAATGTTGATCCGTTAGCCGCACCGAGAGGTTGCACCTTTAACCAGACAAAGCGTATATCAAACTCTCAGCCTGGCTTTACCCCTACCATCCGGTCCATCCCTGTTCGTCACAGCAGTCAGAAGTGAGATGACCCTGATGGCAAACGTATGCAATATGGAAATAAGCCTGTCCACTCGGTGAAGTCTCAAGACAGCTGCTGGCAAATGTGACAGCTGTCAGCTACTCATGTGTGGATCATCTGTAGCTCAGTACAAAGAAACCCGACCTCCTTCGTACAGGCACAGGATTAGCACATTTTATCACCGTTTACCGACACTTAGTTCATGCATACTTGGCGATACCAACTATATTAATGAATATTCAAAATTTCGTCGCCTTATTTACTGATTTAATATACACAAATATATTGCAAGGCACGAATAATCTCATAATTCGGGCGGAATTGTGGCCATACGTCAACAGCTATTTCAACACGTTTGCATTGCCGCTGTTTATAAAGTATAAATCAACCCGCTGCCTCTGTTGACACACGCCATGCAGTTTCAGGGCTACTTTGACAGTTTGACTTTAGTTGATCGAGTAGTTTTCTAGCGGCTGCTATTGTCTATTTTACTTTTATGTCACAGAAACGTGTTTAGTAACGTCACGTGCCCAGTGGTGTACGGGTTTTGAGTGGCACGGCTTCTGTTCTTGCCAGATTGCCACTCAAGTTGAAAAAAGGAGGTGATGTTAAAACCGTACACCATGTCACACAGGTTACACTTCAGTCTCTTGATACTGAACCATTCAAGCAAATAGATCTGTCACCTGCTAGTGTCTTCACAATGACTAAACCAGTGTAACAACCACGTCTGTTGCTTGCTACAGTATCTTCACAATGAACTAGTGTAACAACCACGTCTGTTGTTCGCTACAGTATCTTCACAATGAACCAGTGTAACAACCACGTCTGTTGCTTGCTACAGTATCTTCACAATGAACCAGTGTAACAACTACGTCTGTTGCTTGCTGCAGTATCTTCACAATGAACCAGTGTAACAACCACGTCTGTTGCTTGCTACAGAGTCTTCACAATCAACCAGACAGTGTAACAGCCGTGTCTGTTGCTTGCTAGTGACTTGATACCGAACGAGCAGTCAAATGCGTAAAGTATTTTCATGGACAAACGCAAGACAATAAATAAATAAAACCGCTCATAAACTCAATCGATAGGTAAGGTCAGCAACTTATCGTCTAGTGTTAAGTGGTCTTCGTGAAAACTCGCCTTCTCCACATGATCCGCATGATGCATGCAAATAAGCCAGTTTTTTTCTTCTTTTTTTCTTTGCTTGGAGGTAGAATGGCTGTTTTCATCGCATTTTGTTGAGTCGAAAAGCGTTTATGCTTAACTTCTTGTGCTTTCTAATACTCCTTTTCCGAACGATGACAGCCACGGTTCTTCGTCTTTTTTTTGTGACTTTTTTTTTTCTTTTTCTTTTTTTTCTTTTTGGGGTGGGGGGTGGGGGGGGGGGGGTTGCTTTTTGTTGTGAGTTTTCTTTTTCTTTTTTCTCGCAGTGTTCTAGCTGAAGAAAAAAGTCCCACACAATTCCGTTGCAGTCTATAAAAGGAAATCTCCTTGAAAAGGTTGAAGACGGGGCAAACAGTGAAGTGTTTCACAGAGTTCAAAAAGAGTCTGTCATGCTCAAAGCACGTGTGTCACGTCTCTCTGAGTGACACTTCCACGCCACTGTCCCCTGCTCCACATTCTCCTTGTGATGTGTGGAGATGGATTTATGACTTCCCAATCTCCCCATCAGCGATCATGTTCACTGTCTCGGTTGTCACAAGACAACCATCACCGTTTAATAACTATGCCTTCTGAGCTTCGGACAGTTTAGAAACAGATGACAATGTGCGAATTCAAGCGTTACCATACATCCACACCCAAACCCGCGCCACACAGCTTTTCATGTAAACATCCACACCGGAAATACACACACACACACACACACACACACACACACACACACACACACACACACACACACACACGTGCGCGCGCGCGCATGCACACACGCACGCACACAACAACAAACAAACAAAAACAAAAAACACCCACGCAACAACAACAACAACAACAAGAAGCAAACAAACATGGTGAACACCGGTTTCTTAAGTTCCTGGTTGACGTAAGGACACCGTCGTCTTTTCATGACACTACCAGAATACAGGTTTGATCGTCTGAGCTTTGACCCGGGCGGACCAGTAGCTGGGAGTCGTGGATCGAGTCACAGCGTAGCCACACCACCATCATGATACAGGTCAACATCCGCTGGCTCAGACCTCGCTGCCATAATTAGATGACACTAAAGCCCGCTCGGCATTAAGGAAATGGTGAGCAACTATTGTTAGACAAGAGGAGGACCAGGAAGCGTGTCAGTAAAAGACCGGAACACGCAGACGTTGGAGGCCGTTTGAAGAAACAGACGGAAAGAGTCAGTGACAGCTCTTCGTCTCAGGACTGTAATTTGTCTTGCACCGTTCTAGCTGTCATATTCTGGCTGTTGGTGGCGTTTCAGCTGTCGTCTTCTTGCTGTTGGTGATGTTTCACCTGTCGTCTTCTTGCTGTTGTTGATGTTTCAGCTGTCGTCTCCTTGCTGTTGTTGTTTCAGCTGTCGTCTTCCTACTGTTGCTGGTGTTTCAGCTGTCGTCTCCTTGCTGTTGTTGTTGTTTCAGCTGTCGTCTTCTTGCTGTTGGTGGTGTTTCAGCTGTCGTCTCCTTGCTGTTGTTGTTTCAGCTGTCGTCTTCTTACTGTTGCTGGTGTTTCAGTTGTCGTCTCCTTGCTGTTGTTGTTTCAGCTGTCGTATTCTTGCTGTTGCTGTTGTTGTCGGTGTTTCAGCTATCGTCTCCTTGTTGTTTTTGTTGATGTTTCAGCTGTCGTCTTCTTGCTGTTGTTGGTGTTTCAGCTGTCGTCTTCTTGCTGTTGTTGCTGGTTTTTCAGCTGTCGTCTTCTTGCTGTTGGTATTTCAGCTGTCGTCTTCTTGCTGTTGTTGGTATTTCAGCTGTCGTCTTCTTGCTGTTGTTGGTATTTCAGCTGTTGTCTCCTAAATTAGGCGAATGATCGACGATAGCAGCATGTCGTATGCTTTATTAATAAGGACAGCATATTTAAGGGACTAACACTTCAAAAATTTGTGTTGATGTTTGTGCATGTGTTTGTTTTATATTGATGTAGGGGCTAATTTTGTAGATCTGACGAGAAAAGGTATACATAACTATATAAGAAGAGTTTCGAAATATGCATTTGCTCATGGCAGTGTTGGATCGTCCTGAGATGACCCTGTGCGGTTGGCGGGACGTTAAAATCCAGTTAGCAATTAGCTATCTGCAGTTCGTCTGTAGAATGCGTTATATTTAGTTTTGTTCGTGTTGCTCCTCTTTTTGTTTTTGTTTTTTGTTTGTTTGTTGTTTTTTGTTTTTTGTTTTTGCTTGTTCTTTAGTCATGCAGTAAACTCCAATGATTTATTCTAATATTGTCTCTCATTGTGTATTGACGAATTCAGTCTGTGTCGGGCAAGTATAACATTCTCACAAGTGTAGGAGGAAATTCCGGGTACAAAACACACTGATACACAAAAGAATTAAGTCAGTGAACCAGCGGAAGTTAAGCCTTCTGGTGATGCAATCCCAACAAATTCATGCAACTAATCCCGGTTAAATATATTCAAGAAATGCTCTTTTCCGCAATCCTTTCATACGTTGACATTGTATCTGTGAATAACCTCTCGTATTTATTTCTGGTGTTGAGCATGGACCACCGGGTCAACGATCTGTAAATCATTCAGAACGACGGTATAGTGCTGACGTTCGACAGAAATACAAATCCTGAATTAAAGATAGTTCCCATTCCGAACTCTGGGTTCAAAAATACCAACACGCACAAAAACGTGACTAAATTAAGACTTCAGGATCCTGGCCGGCTAACACTCCCTCCCTTCCCCCCTACCCCACTTTTCTCGCGTCCCCACAAGTCCGGGGATAAAGTGTTGCTGGGACCCGGTCCACCTGTACCGTACAGGTGAGAGCGAATGACGTGCAATGAGCTATTTATAGCACAGCGACCTCTCACAGTGTAAAGGAGTGATTGCTGAGAGAGGAGTTTCAGCGACTTAAACCGGAAACACACACAACCTTCCCTCTCCCTCTCTCTCTCTTAACTCCTAAGTACTCTGAATCAATGCAAGGACAGGCCAGCTCCAAAATTGATTAACAGTAACAACAACAACAACAACAACAATAATAATAAAAGTGATACACAGAGCAAAATCTCGCCAGGAGAGACTTTTCTATGCGCATACAAGCATAGCCTACACATACAGGCACCTGTATACAAGAGTAAAATTATTGACTATTAACAACGACTTGAGGCGGACAAAGACGTCATAGTTTAGGAGCTGTGTGAGAGTCGAGGTGGCCGTCCTGGGCTGTCCGTCCTAACGAACCTTATGGTATCCGTGGACGTAAAGCAATACTGAACCATGCTAACGCATTGGTCTCAGCTTGTCCCTAATACGTCAACTGACATCCGAGGGCACTAAGCATCACCTGAAGGAGAAGAAGAAGAGGAAGACGTCTCGGGGCGGAAAGTGTAGCAGGTCTATTGTTTCGGAAAAAGAACTGTCTCTAGATCCGGAGTCCAGAGAGGGTTTGTGTCGGAGAGGAAAGGGAAGGTCACCCCAGAAAAATAAATAAAACATAAATAAAGGGGCGTTAACAAACAGTTCGTCCGAAGGAAAATAGAAGAGATGAAAAGGACAACTGTAAAACGACACTTTTGATTTAAAAGAATTCGCTGACTTTGTGCCCAGTCTAGAAGCCGATATCCGTTTTGTCAGTGCACTGAACTACACGACTGCACGCAGAGACCGCTCATGGGCAGTCGAAAGGAACGCCGTTGGTATGCGCCAGACTAGCTAAACACACTTGGGCAATGGCAATGGCAGATCCATAATTTCTTGAATCACAGATCCAATTTGAAGAATCGAAAGAAACAGAATAAAGAATCTTTTAAACAGTTATAATCTTAATTTGTTCCCCCCAAGTAGTAATGATTTCCCTTTCTTATCGCCTCTCTTTTTCTTTTACCTAATCTTGTTGCTCTTTCTGTCTTGTCATATTTTTTCTGCCAATAGTCCACGCTCCTACCTTTCTTCCAGATTTGTTTTCTTTTTCTTTTTTCTTTTTGTTGTTGTTTGCTTTGATGTTGATGATGGTGTGGAGCTTAATGTCCTCGGCTGTTGGGCTGACATATTAGGGACACACCAGTGTGTGTGTGCATGGTTCAGTGTTGCTTTACGTCCACAGAAACCATAAGGCCCATTAGGACGGGGAGCCCAGGACGGCCACCTCGATTTTCACACAGTTCCTGAACTCTGGTCTTTTGTTTTAGTAAGAAAAATGGTGCTTAATGTCCACAAAACCATAAGGCTTATTAGGAACAGGGAGAAGGGAGGGGGGAGGGGGTATGGAGGTGGGGGGAGAGAGAGAATATGTACCTATCGCTACACTGTCACCACCAGAATGACTTCTGCATTAAGGTGGACAGCGATAAGAGCCATTTTAATGTTTCATTCATTGTGAGGGACAAAGTCACAAGACAGTGTCAACAGACCACAACTTTTGAAGAGAAAGGAGAGTCGAAGCAGATTCGAACCGAGGTCCTTCTGCTTACCAGCCTAACGCCTTACCGCTAGGCCAAACCGGCTCACACTCCTGAACTCTGGTCTTTTGTTTTATAGAGACAGACCTTTTTTGTTTGGCTCTGGCTGACCGGCTAGGAGATTAGAGTTGGTAGGTAGTATGTGCATCTTACAGAAATATGGCACTGGTATTTGCCATTGTGAATTTAAATATATTTTGTTGTGGTTGTATTTGCCCATTCCTTTTTTCTTTTTTTTCAAGTTTCTAAAATATCTTTTCTTTCATCATATATCGACACATCAGACAGAATGGTAAGCGATGCCAGCATGTCCTAGCTGTATGGTGATCTTCTTTAACAAGAACAATATCGAAGGTACTAACTCTTCGAAAAATGTTGTTCGATGTTTGTGTACGTATGTTTTATTTTATATTTGCGTATGGCTTAATTTCCTAGATCATGTGAGTTGAGAAAGGGTTCGTACATGAGAGAAGTTTTGAAATGTGCATTTAGTTATAAATTACAGAGTTAGACCGTCCTGAAGTGTACCTTTCATGATGAGGATATCGCAGATGATCTGCCCGATGACGAAAGCGGCATCCAGAGCAGCCAGTGTACAGACGAAGATCAGGATGACGTGAGTGTGCAGCAACGTGGACAGCCGCTTCCGACATCTGAAAATAAAAATAAAAAGCATGTCAACTCCGGCATTGCGTAATAAGAATTCAAAAGAAAAAGAAATGAAAGAAAGAGAGAGGGAAAGAAAAAAAGAAAAAAAGAGACAGAGAAAGGAAGAGAGTAAGTAAAGAATTTGGCGTTTTATGCCTAGTCAGCGATTACAGTTATATAGGGCGTTAAAAAAAAAAAGGAGAGAGAGGGAGGGAGAGAGAGAGAGAGAGAGAGAGAGAGAGAGAGAGAGAGAGAGAGAGAGAGAGAGAGAGAGAGAGAGAGAGACATACATACATACATACATACAAACATACAGACATACAGACAGACAGACAGACAGAACTCGAACTCGAAAACATGATTTTACAAGGACTGTGGTTTAGGTTCAGTCGAAACCTAACAACTAAGCTGCTGATGAGCAAAAATTAATCTGCAAGGCATCATTTATAAATATATACATAGAAGCAGGAAGGAGTAAGTGAAATTTTAAACATGAAAACGTATACATGGAGCAGAGAGACAGATAGACAGACAGACAGACAGACAACATGACAATTTATACATGGAGCAGATAGAGAGACAGACAGAGACAGACAGACGGACGACAGACAGAGAGAGAGAGAGAGAGAGAGAGAGAGAGAGAGAGAGAGAGAGAGAGAGAGAGAGAGAGACTGTAAGAAAAACAAGCAGATAAAGATGTACAAATGTTACCAAAAATATCGAAAACGAAGAACTAAAGAAGAACAAAAAGGTTAGAAGTCCCAACAAACGGAAGACAACAACAAAACAGAAGACAAAAAAGAAAAAAGAAAAAAGAAAGACCCCCCTCTGATTATGTTGCGGGGGGGGGGGGGGGGGGGGGGGGGGGGGGGCGCAAAAAATAAAAAAAGTAAAAACACACACCAAAAAAAGCAAACAAACAAAAAAACAAAAAAAAGAAGGAAATCTGGAAGCTAGCAATCACCTTGAATTTACCGTAATATACACAGTACGATACTTCTCTCTCTCTCTCTCCTCTCTCTCTCTCTCTCTCTCTCTCTCTCTCTCTCTCTCTCTCTCTCTCTCTCTCTCTCTCTCTCTCTCAAAATCGCAAGTGCATCAGCCGTGCATATAAGCGCAGTGATTTTGTTGTTGTTAATTTGATAAGCAAAGAGACACTGGGTAAAGGTGCGGAAGAGAAAAAGTGGGCATATGGACGGATTGAGCGAGTGAGAAATGAAGACCTTCTCTAACCTTCCTTTTCCCCGCTGTCTGTTGGCGCGTCTTGCACCATCGTCACGCTGCACGTATTCCTTCGTTGACGTCATGGCGACCACTAACTACCCGATGGAGCTACTCTTATTTCCAAGCCGCTGGCTTTCTCTCTGAGCTAGTCCCCTGGGTGTCAGCAGAAAGCAACTCGCAGCGACACTGCGCCCCACTGATGCCCGCACGGCACTTTTGTTGCCTCTCGTTTGTTCCCCCTTTCACCATCCCCATCCATCACTGGCGAATATCGAGATGACAGCGACACTATTTGCGTCATCGAAGGGTCTTCAGTGACGGTACCAGGAAAAGGCGTTTGCCGCCACAGCGCCGCTTTGGGCCAATGGAAGGACGAGCGTCAAGGGGAGGGCAGGCCCGCGAGTGGGTGCGCACGCGCATGCCCGGCCCTTTGAGACTGATTTGTTACGAAGTGTCGGTGCTGGCTTCCTTGCTCTCTCGGCGTCCCAGGCACAATGACTCATCATTTCCTGGATCTTGTACCGAGTATACATTGCGGTTAGAGAGAGGACGGGCAGGGAAGGGAGTGGGGTGGTGGGGGGCAGAGAGAGAGAGAGAGAGAGAGAGAGAGAGAGAGAGAGAGAGAGAGAGAGAGAGAGAGAACTCGAAAATTGTATTTGACAAGGATTGGAGAGGGAGAGAGAGAGAGAGAGAGAGAGAGGAGAGAGAGAGAGAGAGAGAGAGAGAGAGAGAAGAGAGAGAGAGAGAGAGAGAGAGAGAGAGAGAGAGAGAGCCAGACAGACAGACAGACAGACAGACAGACAGACAGACAGACAGACACAGACAGTGAGACAGATACACAGACAGAGAGATCTCGAACTCGAAAACTTTATTTTACAAGGATTGTAGTTTAGGTTCAGTCAAAAACCTGTCTAACAACTAGTCCTTGTTAAGCTACTGATGATTAGATATCAAATGAGAGAGAGAGAGAGAGAGAGAGAGAGAGAGAGAGAGAGAGAGAGAGAGAGAGAGAGAGAGAGAGAGAGAGAGAGAGAGAGAGAACTCGAAAACTTTATTTTTACAAGGATTGTAGTTTAGGTCCATTTGGACATATCTAACAGCCAGTCTTTGTATACTACAAACACAAATAAACACGACAATACCACAAACAAATTATATAAGCAATTGATTATCGCAGTTTCATAGTTCCTGCAAATTACACAGACACACAGAGAGGAGAGAGAGAGAGAGAGAGAGAGAGAGAGAGAGAGAGAGAGAGAGAGAGAGAGAGAGAGAGAGAGAGACACACACACACACACACACACACACACACACACACACACACACACACACACACACACACACACACACACACACACACACACACACACACACACACACACACACACACAGTGGAGGACAGAGACAGAAACAGAGACAGAGAATGAGACAGACAGAAGGAATGGTGTGAAAGGAATTCTGCTTGCATTGTAAAAACAAAAAACAAATCTCCCCAAGCACGCACCCAATCTAATCTCCATACTGAACATCTGAGACGTTGAAGAGACTGTTAAGTGATTTTGGCAAAGTTTATCGCACATTCATTAAAAAAAATACTGAACACCAAAACACCCCAAAGAGTACTTGTAAATATTTGCAGTATAACTCTCGCCTAATTTTACAAACAACGAGTTATTTTAACGCAGGCAATAGTATGGGCCTTATTATGATGAAACAGCCAATATGACATCACGTTTACGTAACTTCATAAAGCCCCCCCCCCCCCCCCCCCCCCCCCCCCCCCCCCACACACACACACACAAAATGAAAAGTGACAGAAGAAAAGAACAATGGCCTAAATGCAGAATCAAAACACTTTATTGGCTGCTTTGCGCTTACAAGATAGGGATGAAAGGATTGAAGGAGTGTCAGCAGGGATTTAGGGACGTTATTTATGTTGTTTCCTCGCTTCCTGCATTCCGCGTCAATTTACGTCGCCAGTACCAAGCGGTTGGGTTTGCGCTGTGTCAAGTTGCGCCTACTACCCTACATTTCATGCAGCTATACATAGTATGACTCAATTCTTCACGTCGGCCTCATCAATCAGACTTGTTGCTGCTACACTGTCTCGCTTCTTGTTTTTCGCCTCAAGCATTGAAAACACACTGACCCGATAGTCCTTGTCAAGTTTATACGATCCAGAAATAATAAAACATTTTCGTACGAATATTTTTTGCAGATGATTTATGAATGAGATCTTAGCAACTTCATCTATCGCAGTAGATTGTGACTCCCTTTTTCTCTATTCCATTTTTAAAAGTTATGAACAGTGATCCATCACTAGTCCTTTACTAGTCCATAAATATATATGTTTTGTTATGTTCGTATTGTTCAGCGTTTTGAGCAGCAGGGTGCCTACCCTGCGGCTCAAAAAGCTGAACAATACGAACATAACAAAACATATAGAAACTTTAGAAATTCCATTAAAATGTTATTGTTTCAGTTTATTAATGGACCTATAGTGATCCCTTTCTTGTCTATTTCAGCTAACTAATGAATAGTGATCGTTTACTCGTCTATTTCAGCTAGCTAATGAATAGTGATCATTTACTCGTCTATTTCAGCTAAATAATGAATAGTGATCGTTTACTCGTCTATTTTAGCTAGCTAATGAATAGTGATCGTTTACTCGTCTGTTTCATCTAACTAATGAATAGTGATCGTTTACACGTCTATTTTAGCTAGCTAATGAATAGTGATCGTTTACTCGTCTGTTTCAGCTAACTAATGAATAGTGAACGTTTACAGGTCTATTTCGGCTAACTAATGAATATTGATCGTTTACTCATCTATTTCAGCTACTCGACTAATAGTGTGTGTGTGTTTTTAATGTATATTTCAACTAATTGATCTTTTTTTTTTTCACTCGCTTAATAGCTGTTTCTTTTTTCTAACACATAAAAAGGGTGATCTTTCATTGATTGCTTCAGTTGATTAGTAAGCAGCGCGATCCTCTGTTAGTTTACTTAATTACTAAAAAGCAATGGTCCCATACTGTTTTACTTCATTTGATTAATAAGCAGAATGCTCCTCGGCCTGTTTAATTTAGTGAGTATTGTGAGCAGAATGTTCCTGTGTTTGTTTAGCTTTGTTTATATGATTAGTGAAAATGATTATGTGTCCTCCGTTGTTTAGTTTAGTTGATTAGTGAAAATGATTATGTATCCTCCGTTTGTTTGGTTTAGTTGGTTAATGGAAAGAACGATCGTCTCTGTGTTAGCATAGCTGGTTAATGAAAAGATGATTTTTTAATAATTCTTTTCACTGCTTTTTACTTCAGTGGGTTTATTCTTTACCGTGTGTGTGTGTGTGTGTGTGTGTGTGTGTGTATGTGTGTGTGTGTGTGTGTGTGTGTGTGTGTGTGTGTGTGTGTGTGTGTGTGTGTGTGTGTGAGAGAGAGAGAGAGAGAGAGAGAGAGAGAGAGAGAGATGAGAGAGAGAGAGAGGAGAGAGAGAGAGAGAGAGAGAGAGAGAGATTACACACACGACCAAGAAACACTCGTCACTGACTCAATGCCACTAAAGCCATTCCATAAAAGGAGATGTTGCCTTCTGGCTGACCTGACGTCGGCTGTGTTCAGATCTTCATTCGCTGTCAATCAAACCCACATTAACCACCTTCCCAGGCCCTTCCTCCCCCTCTCCCTCCTGAGTTTCCTCCACTGTCACGGGCCATCAGTGTATATACGCACTGATCATCACTCATTGCTTCATTTGTCTCACCGACGCATGATGTATTCACTGAAGTGCAGGACAGAGGGAAGGTCAGCTCCTGCCCACATAATGTACGTGGCGCTATACAGCAGTGCCTTTATTTCTCCGCCTTTTCTTTCTTTGATGTGGCTCATCTGGATGTCACGCTTTTCTGGCTTGTTTTCCCAAAATGTGGTTTCTGTTGTTGTTGTGTCTTTCATTATAATGCGTGTTGTTGCTATGCCTGTATAATACGTACATGTATTGATGCTGTGCGTAGGTAATGCGCGCTAAGCCTGTTTTCGTAGGATCTGGTCGTGGTTCGTCGTGTTCAAAATGACTAGAATAAGACGCATTGGGCGGTGCTCGTTCAGCACTCTGTCTGTGATGTTCGTGACAAATTTCATGAGCACTGACGACATAGGGACCAGGTGGATCTGATAGTGACAGTCACTGCCTGGCGGTTAACAGCCTGAGCACAGGGCCTACGTTGTTTCTAGTCCTCCAGGTGGCTCTGATAGCGACAGTCACCGCCTGTCCGTTACACACCCTGAGCAAGTAGGTAAACATGGTGCTTAACGTCCACAGAAACCGCAAGGCTTATTAGGGACGGGGAGAAGGGGGAGGGGGTATGGAGGTGGGGGAAGAGGGAGATTATATACCTATCGCTACACTGTCACCACCAGAATGACTTCTGCATTAACATGGGCAGTGATGAGAGCCATTTTAATGTTTCAGTAGGAAGTGATGGACAAAGTCACAAGACAGTGTCCACAAACCACAACCTTTCTGAAGAGAAAGGAGAGCCGAAGCGGTATCGAACCGAGGTCCTTCCGCTTACCAGCCTAACGCCTTACCGCTAGGCCAAACCGGCTCACCAGCGTGAGCACAGGGCTTGCTTTGTTTCTAGTCCTTCCCGTTACCTGGACTGTATGCAAGTTTTCATAGTTTCTGAGGTCAGCCTGCCGATTGGTCTTTCGGAGATTGTTCGCAACGAAACGTGCTTTGTTATTATGTCAGAGAAAAGAGACTGGCAAAAAGGACACATAGTTCGTGCAACACCCATGCTGAATGTAAACCACTTGTGCTTAATTAGGTCTTCGCAAAGTGCTGTTAGATACATTTAACTTTGACCCTGTACAAACCCTCTCAACTAATCAGCTGATGTGCTCGCATTATAGTATTATTATTACAAAACAAATGTGAACAAACAAGTCAAACAATACTGACAAACCACATGCAGTAAAACAAGTCAAACAATACCGACAAACACGTGTAGTGAATAAAATCAACCAATGCTGACAAACACGTGTAGTCAACAAAGTCAGCCAATACTGGCAACCTCGTGTAGTGAACAAAGTCAACCAAAGATGATAAAATAATACGCTATGAAACAATGCTAACAAAACTCATGTCCTGATGTAGTAAAACAATGCTGAAATTGAAAATGCGTAATATAGTCAGACAATACTAATAGAACACATGTAGCGAAACAATGCTGACAAAACACACGTAGCGAACAATGCTGACAAAACGTATGCAGTCAAAGAAACGCTGACAAAACACAAGTAGTGAAACAATGCTGACAAAACACATGTAGTGAAACAACTCTGACAAAACACATGTATAGGCAAACAATGCTGACATCTGAAACACATGTTGTGGAACAATGCTGACAAAACGTATCCAGTCAATGAATGCTGACAAAATACATGTAGTCAAACAAGTTTGTGAAACAGTGCTGACAGAACACATGTAGTCAACAACGCTGACAAAACACATGTAGTCAAACAACGCTGACAAAACACTTGTAGTCAAACAACGCTGACGAAACGTGTGCAGTCAAAGAAAGCTGACCAAAACAGGTAAAGAAACAAACGATGCTTACAAAACACATGTAGTCAAACAATGCTGACAAATCAAATGTAGTAAAAGAATGATGATAAGACACCGGTAATGAAACAATGCTTACAAAATACATGTAGTGAAACATAGATAATTAAACAATGCTCACGAAACGCATGTAGTCAAACAAGTCTGACAAAACACATGTAGTGAAACAATGCTGGCAAAACACATGGAGTGAAACAAAACGCATGTAGTGAAACAATGCTGGCAAAGCACATGGAGTGAAACAAAACGCATGTAGCAAACCATGCTGACAAAACACAGGAAATGAAACAATGATAACAGAACACAGGTAGTAAAACAATGCTGACAAAACACATGTAATGAAACAATGCCAACAAAACACAGGTAATCAAACAGTGCTGACAAAACATATGTAGTGAAACATTGCTGACAAAACACATGTAGTGAAACTGCTGAGAAAACACATGTAGTGGAATAATGTTGACAAAACATACGTAGTGAAACAATTTTGACAAAACACATAAATTATAGTGAAACAATGCTGACAAAACGCAAATAGCGAAAAAACAGGCTAGTGGAACAAAACACATGCAGTGAAACAACACTGACAAAACGCAAATAGAGAAACAACTCTGTTCTTACAACCACGGTGTGTGGAAACAGCCGTCGGAGTACACAAAAAGACATTAAATATGCACTGTCTCATTCTGGTCAAAATGTCCCTCAAATGCATTTCACAGCACCAGAGACACACAGTGGAGAGGGAGATTTCACAACTTAATTTTGTACCTTATTTCCGTCTTGGAAAAATAAAAAATGCCATGGCTGAAAAGCGACTAGTCCTCTCCTCCACTTGTTTCCGTTTAT
>OY757548.1:2617477-2624977 GCA_963584105.1 Alviniconcha strummeri
GGTGAATTTATGTGGATCTGTTATAATGAATATGGGATAAATAACAGAGCGTCACAAATTGTATTCCGTGCGAAAAGCCAGAAGAGAGAGAGAGAGAGAGAGAGAGAGAGAGAGAGAGAGAGAGAGAGAGAGAGAGAGAGAGAGAGAGAGAGAGAGAGAGAGAGAGAGAGAGAGAGAGAGAGAGAGTTATTGTCAATTTATTGCTGTAGGCGTATTTGCTGCCATTTGCCAGAGGATTAATAAGGGGAGGTGCAGTTTCAAAAGTGAGAAAACGTGACTGTCGACGCGGTGTTCGTTTGCACGTGTCACTACTTAAACACGGCATTTCCAGTGTCAGGCTGTCCGACTTTGATACTTCCAGCCTGATGTTCGTTAATGACAGCAGTCCGTTTGACGCCGCCGTAGTTCAGTTCACTGTCAGCAGTCCCGCTGCAGTTACCACACTAAGTCTGCAGGTAGTACCAGAAGAGGCTGACGAACGTCCTTGGTGAAGTCCTGGGGAGTCCTTTGTAAAGTCCTTGGTGAAATCCTTTGTGAAGTCATTGGTGAAGTCCTTGGTGAGTCCTTGGTGAAGTCCTTGGTGAGTCCTTGGTGAAGTGCTTGATCTCACAACGATAGCGCACCGGACTCCTGTGTGTAGTCTCTTCAATCATCGGTGAGTCCTTGGTGAAGTGCTTGATCTCACAACGATAGCGCACCGGACTCCTGTGTGTAGTCTCTTCAATCATCGGTGAGTCCTTGGTGAAGTGCTTGATCTCACAACGATAGCGCACCGGACTCCTGTGTGTAGTCTCTTCAATCATCCGCAGTCTCTCAGCAGCAGCACTCGTCATCTCTGGCTAATTATCCTCTATCAGATCCCAGTACAAAGTCAGTCTGGTTTATTATCCTCTATCAGATCAGAAGATAATAAACCAGACTGACTTTTGTACTGGGATTTGATGGAGGATAATAAACCAGATTGACTTTGTATTGGGATTTGATAGAGGATAATAAACCATCAGATCCCAGTACAAAGTCAGTCTGGTTTATTGTCCTCAATCAGATCCCAGTACAAAGTCAGCCTGGTTTATTGTCCTCAATCAGATCCCAGTACAAAGTCAGTCTGGTTTATTATCCTCTATCAGATCAAAGGATAATAAACCAGACTGACTTTTGTACTGGGATTTGATGGAGGATAATAAACCAGACTGACTTTGTATTGGGATTTGATAGAGGATAATAAACCATCAGATCCCAGTACAAAGTCAGTCTGGTTTATTGTCCTCAATCAGAT
The DNA here is from genome assembly GCA_963584105.1 of Alviniconcha strummeri. Classification (NCBI taxonomy): domain Eukaryota; kingdom Metazoa; phylum Mollusca; class Gastropoda; family Provannidae; genus Alviniconcha; species Alviniconcha strummeri. The sequence continues at coordinate 2,618,754 of OY757548.1, forward strand.
CCCAGTACAAAGTCAGCCTGGTTTATTGTCCTCAATCAGATCCCAGTACAAAGTCAGTCTGGTTTATTATCCTCCATCAGATCCCAGTACAAAGTCGTAGCTTTGACACAATCGTAAGGAAAAACAAAATCCTCACTTTCAGCAAGTATGTTTGTTTGTTTGTCTCTTTGTTTGTTTTGCTGTGGCACTGTAGACAGCCTTCGTTAGCATGGTGTTTGAGCTTTTACTGAGTTAGGTCTGTTTATTTTTTAGGGTCATCTCTGAAGCTCTGAAGGAGTTTACTTCACGCAAGCTGTACTCTCGTTCGACGGCAATAGACGCTCTTCGGAAATCCAAGGGACTGCACTCGGTAAGTGCCAACGGGCATGGACCTGTATATATAGGTCCATGCCTGATGGTGTAGCGCAGAGTAGGCACGCTTTTGCTGGGGGTACAGTGAGCACGTGGGCAAGATGACGGACACCCGTAAACAAAAGGGGAAAAAAGAAAGAAAAAAAGAAGAAAAAAGCATCAGAAATGCCGATCAAGCATTCACTGTTCGTGGGGAACTTGCAGATCGGATAGTAGGTTCCCTCAGCTGGTAGTCTAGTATAAATCATAACAGGTCTATGCCTGAAGATCTAAAACTGTCGCAGCTCGGCTCTTCTCTGCTGCCGCCTCCATTCAGGGGGAATTCACTCTCCCGGAGTACGAAAACACTGTCAAATTATCTTCGCCTGTTATTTCCGGAAATCGTCTATTTTCTCCGCCTCGGGAATTTCGTATTCTTCACTTTCGCGGTGCGGGCATTGCACGTAGGCAGACCTTCAAACACGGAGTTGCCACCGCAACCAGCGGTGCACGTGAGGTCTGAAGCAGTTGAGCAGTGGACATGTTCTGTGACACAGAGGTTGCACGTGCCAAACGGTTGTTGACACAACTGCGGCTGTCATCAGTGTGTTTGTCAGTTTGCAAGCTTAACCCCTTACCGTTTAAATCCTCACAGAAATTATCTTTGAACAGCTGCTACGTTACGTGCACGTAATCAACGTTGGATTATCGTTTACGGTGAATCGTACCTCACTGTTGCCCTGCCGTTCAGCTCGTTGCCTGCCACACCCTACTTGGGACGGTGCCTTGCGTACACTCCTTGGAGCTTGGAGAACGGCAGCTTGACATCGGTTACTGCTTGGTCAAAGTATGACTGTGGGTCTTTCTCCTTCACCAGTGACTTTCCAGTATTTCACGGAGCGGTCAGCTAGTTGGTAAACCAAAGACCGGGCATTTTCAGCAAGTTCTGGCAGTCGAATAATAGGACCAAACCTTTTGTGACTTCTAGCTGTCGCTACCGGAAGTGACTTCAGAGAGAGAGAGAGAGAGAGAGAGAGAGAGAGAGAGAGAGAGAGAGAGAGAGAGAGAGAGAGAAACAAAAAAACTCGAACTTTAATACTCAAGATGCGTTAGGTCCATTTGGACCCTACTAAAAACACTTGTAAATCAGCACGACTATACTACAAACAGATATTATAAGCACGAATAAGCAATTGATTAATGCAGTTTCACAGAGTTCCTACAAATGTGAAGAAACATCGGAATAAAAAAAAAAATCATGGACATACATGTACACAACACTAAGTTTCTTTTTAGGCAAACTTGTGATTCAAATAAATCCGTCGAAATTTGACGAAAGGTTGTGCAGATTACGATTGCAACAAGAAGGAGAAATACAGCATTTTACGTTTTGGGGCAGGGAGTTCCAGAGGGACACTCCAGCGAATGATATGTTAGTTTTAAACAAGTCAAGCCTTGGCCTTGGCACGTAGAGGTTATTTCTGGATTTCGTGTAGTGGAACTGCCGGCTAATAAAGAGTTGTGCCAGGTAGTTTTGGGAATTATTATTATTAAGAACTTCATGCATAATTATTCCTTTATTGTAAATGAGCTGTTGACGGTAGTTTAAAATTCCAAGTGCAGTCATCTTTTGCTCTGTAGATAGGGAAAGATCAGGAAGGATTAATTTGCCTGCCCTTCTATGTAGGAAGTTAAAAAAAAAAAAAAAAAAAAAGTACTTCACCACAGAAATCCCATACTACTAATCGATATGAGGCTTTATTTGAGAGTTGTAGATTTTTCTGGTTTCGATGTTGATATGTTGCAGTTGAAAAAGAAGAAACAGTTTGTTTTTCCCCCACATGCTTTTGCATGTGTGTTCGATCTTGGTTTGCCATCGAAATTTGTTACCAACAATGAGACCTAGTAGGCGATGTTCAGTTACATTTTCAATATTCTGACCATCCATTGACAGTCTCAACAACAAGTCTGAGAGTTGGTGCTTTTGCCGTGTGGTAATTACCGTTGACTTTGTTTTTACAGGATTAATGAGCATGTGTTTAGCGCTGCGCCACACTGAAATGAAACGCGATCAAGACAAAGCTGTAGCGTTTTGTTGTTTTTTGTTGTTGTTTTTTTAATTCGCACCAACGCTTTTTCCTGTTGTATGGAGTGTTGTGTCATCCGCGAGCATATGACACTCTGCAGAATGTGATGGTCTATGCAGAGTTAGATCTTTAATTTCGATGCAAAAGAGTACAGGTCCAAAACGTGAAAGCTCGTGTCTCCTGATAGGTGACTAGGTGTTGATGAACACGTCTTTCCAGAAGTTTGGACAGAACCGACAGGAATGACACTGGTCATTCAGTAATCTGTAATCATTCAGATTTTTGTGATCTCTTGTTCTTTGTAAAGAAATTACTTTTGCTTTTTGTTCGATGCTCGATGCTCACATTAAAATAAGGGTGTTTATGGGTCAATGACCCTGAAATATATGGCGAAGCTAATTAAAGCAACTGATTTCTGATTTCGTCAGGTCTGGAATATTTTTTATTGTTCATCCCAGAGATATTTTCCCATTTCACGGACAGCTGTCAAGGGTATGGTAAACGACTCAGTTAATCAGTACTTTTTGTCTTTTGCTGACAGAAATCAACAAGGCTTTTTGAGCAGGAGTACTGAGAGAGAGAGAGAGAGAGAGAGAGAGAGAGAGAGAGAGAGAGAGAGAGAGAGAGAGAGAGAGAGAGAGAGAGAGAGAGAGAGAACTCAGAACTCAGAACTTTATTACTCAAGGATTGAGATTTTAGGCAGTAGCCTATTCTTACAATCTGTCCTTGCTATGCTACATAGACAACACATAAAGATTATTAATGACATTTTCAAAACTTATACAGTATTACAAAGCGGTAGCAACATCGATACTAGCAATACAATTGACCGCAATAGGCACAACTAGGTTACTCATCAATGTCACAGGCAATATATTCTGACGGAGACATGTTATCCACACTGATGTGAATCAAAACTACATATACAGACGTGGTGTTATACTACATTAAAGTCATACAAATACAGGCCTAGAAGAGTGTAGAGTGTAGGAACTTACGCAAATTTATTTTAAAATTGCATAGTGAACTAAATGTTTTTAATTTGGGTGGGAGTGTGTTCCAGGACAGAGAGAGAGAGAGAGAGAGAGAGAGAGAGAGAGAGAGAGAGAGAGAGAGAGAGAGAGAGAGAGAGAGAGAGAGAGAGAGAGAGAGAGTGAGAGCGTGAGTGATTGACGGTTTATTACTTTCAGTTTATAAGTCCATTAAAGGGGGGTGGGGGGGGCGGTGAGGTGAGCATTAGCCTATCCTTGGCCTCTGTAGCACGCACAGCCTTGCATACAAGAGCATGGAACAACCAGCATGACCTAAAGTTTAAACTGCCAGCACATTTTCGAATATTACGCTGTAATTCTTATGCAAAGGTTCGTATGTCATAATATGTCGTACTTAGAAATAATGTCATATACATATATACTTACATACCTATATTCACAGGAATAGTTGAATGCACGCACACACAGAAACAAGATCATGCACGCATGAATATGTCCCCCTTCCCCATACACACTCGCCCTCACACTCTCTCACACACACACACACACACACACACACACACACACACACACACACACACACACACACCAAAAAAAAAAAACCACAGAGAAAAACATGCACACACACACACACACACACACACACACACACACACACACACACACACACACACACACACACACACACACACACACACACACACACACACATCAGGGAAACAAGAAACCCAAGGACCACCCAAGGTCTCCTGTCATCGCTTTTCATCGCTGATCGTTAGACTTCTTCGGTGATCTTTTCACACTGAACCGGTTTCTAACTGATTTTTAAAAAAGAATAAAAAAGAAGAAGTTTATTACGTAAACTGAATGATCCGCACGGTCCGTCCGCACTCTCTTGACGTGAAAATGTGAACTGCGCATAACAACAATAATAACAAAATATTCTGCCTTATTATTATTACGATAGCAAAAACAACACGTTGATGTTCCCTCTAAAAAATAAAAACAAATCTAAAAAATCTGAAGTTTAAAAATATTGCTAATTAATAGTTTCATTTCACGAAGTGACTCTCTGTAAAAGTGTATGTATTACTAGTTGGATTTTGTTGTTGAATGGATTGTGTACTGACCACCCGAGAGATGAAATAGATAGGCAGATAACCCTTTTTATTCACATCAAGTAAACCGTGACGATTATATCAGAGCGGCCAAAGAGTGGACCATGGAGCAAGATGAAGAAACAGTAAGGGTCAGAGTTAGGGGAAGGAGAGGAAGAAATTGAGTCATCACAGGACAGCTGTCCCCACCTTCTCAGCTTGGGCCTTTTGTGAGTCATAGTGTCCACGTTGCCCGTTTCCCCGTCATCCGTGCTGACGTCACTGGTGACGCTGCTGGCGATAGACACTCGCGGTCGCCGGCTGTCAGCCCGCACGGTCGTCGGGTCCGGCACCAGCACCGTTCTGGAAACGGTTGGAATCTCCTCCTTCTTCCCCATCGCCTCACGTCTCTGAAGTTGTTCCTCCGTCTGAAAATTCTCTCACTAATTGTTTGGAAAGCGTTGAAGTAGGTTTTGTTTTTACGAAGGCACTTATTGCGCTGTTCTGTTTCGTGCGTCAATGTGTCAACACCCTGCTGCTCTAAACACAATTTGAAACTGCTAATGACACTACTGTTCTCAATGCATGTGCTGCTGTTTCCCTTTCTATGTTCTGAAACCAGTGGAAGAGTATGAGGACCGTTCACATGCTCTCTGCCTACCACAGCAAGGTAAAATGTCCGGTTCACTAACAGTAACACCAGCAGTAGGTTCTAAGTGCTTCACTGTCCCGTCGCTCTCCACTGAAAGCTGTATTTTCTTTGACCCTGATGTTTGTAAGACTGGTATAGGCTTGTTGTTGAAGAAAACGCTGTGGTAGAGTCAAGAATCGACGTTAGAGATGCTTGTACCTCTTGTCGCCATCGCTGTGTGTCATTCTCAAATGCCCAACTTGCAACTGTGAAGTATCACCAATATCTTCACATTTCGTTAAATACGAACGCAGCCAATCCCGTATCATGTTACAAAACATGCCTGGCACATAAACTAAAGACAGAGCATGAGCCTACAAATTGCGTGCCCCGTATTTTGGCTCCAGTGAAACTCATAGTTGAGGTTGTTGACGTATCTGCATCATCACTGGTATGCAATAGAGACCGATTTCCAAGTGGAGATTGACCTTAGAAATGTTCAACCAATCAAGTGTTTCGCTCCAACTAACCCGTTCCAGAACTGATCGGGAAATATGACACACAATCTGATTGGCCGGAACATGACAAAGGAAGATCCAGGCAGAGCATGTGTTGCGTGTTCAGAAGCACCCCCTACCTGGGAGGAGTGGTGACCGTTTGCCAAGTGGGCGCTGATTGGCTGGTCGTGTCGCTGTACACATATACAATAATTTGCGATGATGATCTTGATGTCTATTTAGCGTGGGCGCTAAGAGCGCTTGTGGTACTGTAAATCAGGACCAGCCCCGACCTGCTCTCCCCGGTATCCGCCGGGCTTTCCTGGGGACAAGTACTCACCGTTCCTTCTCACAGTCACAGTTTGTCCGCACTGTCTGACAGTCACCATCCGTCCGCACTCTCTCTGACAGTCACCGTCCGTCCGCACTCTCTGACACTCATCGTCCGTCCGCACTCTCTGACAGTCACCGTCCGCACTGTCTGACAGTCACCGTCCGTCCGCACTCTCTGATAGTCACCGTCCGCACTCTGTAACAGTCACCGTCCGTCCGCACTCTCCCTGACAGTCACCGTCCGTCCGCACTCTCTG